>JAVQJF010012928.1:0-35114 GCA_036023855.1 Gadopsis marmoratus | reverse complement strand
TAGGGTTAAATAACTTGTTGCCAGCTGAAACATAATGACCCCTGCAGTAATTATCCAATGGGAGGCTCTTACCTATTTGCTTAGTTAAATCCAGGTGGTGACTTTTTTTTTGGCCAGGCAGTATATAATTAAATAATATTGCCTACTGTAGCTTCAAGAAATGCTTTAGTTGGGGACATAGTGTTTCTGGAGGGGCCAAAACTTCAAAAGTCAAGCTTCCCCATCTGAAACTTCAAGGCACTCCCACCACATATCAAAAGAATTGGAAGGGTCGGTAAAGATCATACTTATTTAATGGTCTACCATACCTCTTTGATGATATCTCCAACGTGCAGCAGTCCTTGCTGGTCTATCATCCCTCCATGGAGGATGCGGGCTATAATCAGCTCACCACCCTCCACCTTGAATGTCACTCCCTGAAAAACAACGGTTTCTATCATCAATGATAATAAGACTACTACAGTAGTAAGCCTAGCTACATGACTACTGTTGTGTACTGTTTTACGAAAAAGCACAAAATACCATATCAGCACTTTCATTGCATCTTTGAATCACAGACTACATGCATTTATAACAAACATTAAGAGAGCTTGGAGCAGAAACACCAACATGGAACGAGCTCAGCCGATCACCTACCAGATGCTCCCCCGCCACTTTGCGTATGCCCACCATGCGGATTGCGTCAGGTGGCGGGGGCAGGTTGTGTTTGTGGCTGTCCTCCGGCTCATGATCCACAAAGTCACATGGGCTGGGGGGTGGGCTGTCACATGCCTGGGACGCCACTGAATCGTGAGTCTCCAGTAGAGACTGATAAGCCAAAACGGACATTTCAGCATTAGACTTAAAACATAAAAACGTGTAACATTATTTCATAGTTAAAAAAGTGTTTATTCCCTGTTGTACCTAAGTGTGTGAAGCGATCTGATCTTTCCTGTGTTCAAAAGTTTACAAAAACCTGTACTATTGTCAGTTATGGCTCCATCATACAATCAAAGCGACTATATTCTTCACTGTTTGTGTGTGTTTTCCACCTGAAAGTGAGGCTGCGCGAGTATGAGGGCGAGCTCAGCTGCATTGTCAGAGCGGTGTGTGAAGGGGTCCAGGTCTCTGAGGATCTCCTGCAGGAGCTCCACGTTGTTCTCCCTCACAGGCGACAGACGTGGCTCCTTCAGGCTCTGCTCTTGCTCCTGACGCACAAAAATGTGCACGTAAACAGATGTACACATAATAGGACCGTGTGACATGACCAAAGCCCATATCCCAATATAGGTCAGTCCATATCCAGATAACTGTATATATATGTATATATAATGATAAAGCACATTTTCTTAAAATTCAATGACTAGTTGATATAAAATGACCACATGGGAAGGCCCACGTCTTAACACATTCTGAATTATATACTTGACAAATAAAAGGCACTTAGTCATATTTGATTATTTATCTCCTTTTATTTAGAACATTTGTGCAAAAGCCTCTGGCATCGTCTGAGTCCGGTTTGTTTTGAGCACTCAGCTGTACTTTTGTGGCACTCATCGATAGACTCTCGCCGTACTGTGCGACATGATTCTTGCGTAGGTGGTAAAAGAGGTTAGTGGTGTTTGAGTCTGTTGTGAGTGGCACAATTTGCAAAGTAACGTTATGGTTTTCTGGTCCGTGTCAGAGCTTTTATACCAAAACCACATCCATGCGACAGAATTAGGCCCCGTTTTAGGTACGAGCTCCTCGTTTTGTCTTGGCTGGTCGGAGTCATTCTCCTGTCCTCCACATTTGTTTGTGTTGCCTTCACGCAAATTTTGTGCCTGTATCATGGACGTATTATAAATACTGGATACTGGACCCAAAGGTAACACCTATTCAGCTGAATAAAAATTGCTCGCCTGGTGCATACGCCAAATACATCACACATTTTTGACAAATATAAAATCTCAAAGTAATAGAAAAAGTCATAATTGAAGTTGTTTGAGGTTCGAGGTGTTCTGTCAACAGTTTTGCGGACGTCTCTTTTATAATGGTGGTCTGTGGGGCCGCAGCGGGATGTTTAGCTGCAATACCGCGAGCGGCCACAGGAAATTAATTGGAGGCGAGGCTCAGCGGCGAATCCAGTTCTTATAATATATCGATGGCCTGCATCCATGGCGTGTGAAAGAACGAAAGCCTCATCCAAATGATGAAAAAATATTGAGTGTGACTTGTGAAATAAATGATCATTTAATATATATCGTCATATCGCGCAGCCCTAACACATAAGTGTATCATAATTATGGATGTAACTAAAAAGCGTTTGTGTGTACGTGTGCCACACCAGAGGGCTCTCCATGATGCCTTTGAGGTAGATGAGGTCCAGGTCATTGGCCGTGGTGGAACTGTTGGTGCTGTCGCTCATGGTGTCCACCACCTGGGGTACTGTTAAAACAAACACACACACACACACACACACACACACACACACACACACAATCAGAGGGAGAAACTTCCTGGCTGTAACTTTAGGACTGCTTTAAATGAATGCCTCGCATGACACATATTCAGCTTTGTTTGGCTTTATTTATACTAAATAAAATTAAAAAGTGATAGGTGCCCCTTTAGCTTAAAGGCTTAAGTTAAAGTCACTGTGTGTAAAATGTGTATGTGAATATAGAATGTATCACATTATTCTGGTGGCATAGATTTTTATTTGTACAAAACTAAAACAGTCCCAGTGTAAAATCACACAGTCTATGTGTTGGTTTGAGCCCCTCGATGTTGGAATTCGTGGGAGGAAGAAGAGTGTATGGCTGTCTGCCACTGTTTCCCTCTCTCTCTCCTCTCTCTTTGTCCATCTGTTGCTTTTAACTAATTGAGGTGTTTTGTAAAAATACAAAAGAAGAAAAAGCAGTTTAGGAGTTTAGTTTAAAATGAATGAATTAAATCTAATAACAGTAACAAACTGCTTTCATGTCCTTGTACAACCTTTTGAAAGTGCAAAAAAAAAAAAGAATATCCTGCTGAAATGCTGTTGTTGCAGTCAAAAGAGCGACACCTGCAGCTGCTGTCACACACAGGTAGTTTTCAACAGAAACCCTACTCCAGTATTATTTAACTGAAACATTACCAAGTCGGATATTTCTTGTACTCGTATTGTTGTTTCCACCCACTGAAGAGCCCCTGTGTACACTGGATGTGACAATAACATAGAAAACATGGTGAAGAGTCTGCTCTCACCAGGCTCTGTCCTGGTGGAGGCCACAGGCATCGTACAGCTGCAGTCAATCTGAGAGAGAGAGAGGGAGAGAGAGAGAGAGAGAGAGAGAAAGAGAGAGAGAGAGCAGAGAGGAGAGAGCCTTAGTTTCAGGGGACACCCGTGATGCAACATGTTAACACTTTAGCACTCTTTTGGTGAATCCAGAGCAATAGATCAACATTCTGCTTATTCAATCCTTGTTGAGAGACAGGAAGACAGGAAACACTAACCCTTCCCTGGGCTGTAAAGGTTCCCGTAAGCACCCGATTGGAATGTCATCACTCGCTTAAATCGGGGTTGCCAGTGGTTACCAGCCTCAGAGATGTGGGTTAGAAGGGCCCTGCTACGCCCTGCATCCCATACACACACTTAGGTTTACGCACCAACGTCTTGGTTAGGTTTAGGAAAAGAAGGTTCAAAAAAGTATGCCGCGCAACTTAAAACTTTAAATAAATCAGTGACTGACTTTTGGTTTCACACGGAACGCCAACCCACCCACGCGTCCACCTTACCACGCACAGGCATCTTTATACTACGTCACCCAAGCACACTGGAATAAATGGGACAGAACAGCCGGTGGCCTCTACTAGCACATACATACGATCTCACGACAAAATGTTGCCAACAGTCACCCAATCTAGATGTTTTCTGTCAGGGCCCCAAAGATCTGTGGTTGCAAGATGAATTTCAACAGGAAAACTGTTCTAGTGACTCCTTTCAAATCACTATTGATAACTCAAAATTGAAGTTTTCCTTTTTTTCCCTGAGTTTCTTCGGAGTTACGAGGGGTGGAGTATTATTTTGTATTACTTGTGAAGCACTTTGTAACTATGTTTTGAAAGGTTCTATATAAATAAAAGTTATTATTATTATCATTATTATGTATTTGAGACAGCCTCACACTGCTTTAGTGCAGCCATAGCACCCACCAGGAGAAGGCTGTGGTTGCAAAGGAAATACCCCAATGTCGAAGGAAACACAGTTAAGCGAGTTCAAAGAAGGTAAAGGAATAGTTCGGCATTTTCGGGAAATGCGCTCGTTTGCTTTCACACGGCACAACACACACACACACACACACACACACACACACACACACACACACAGTGACATCAGCGAGCGAGGGCAGAGCTCTGGTGATTAGTTCTGTAACTGAGCATCAATATATACCGAAAGAGCAAGAGAGAAAGAGAGAGGGGGGGTGTGTGGGCATGACTAATCTATACATTGCCATGACAACAGATACAATACAATGGCGGTTTAGGGAGAAAGAGGAGAACAAAGAGGCACACACACTCCCTTTAACTGTATGCATCTATCTATCTATCTCAGTGTGTTGCTATGACAAAGCTGCTGCTACAGCTCATGGCTGCCATGGAAACCTGCTCTTTTTCCTTGTCTCTCTCTCTCACACACACACACACTGCTGCTTATGATAGATTAGGCATTACACAACACCTCAGGCAAGAGCGGGAGGGAATGACGTAAAAAGAAAAGAAGCTGTAAAGACTTAAAGGTGTGAAGAGGGGGAAGAAGGCAAAGGGATGTCTGGGAAAAAAATGGGACTTACTTCCATATTACATCCACTATTATCTTTTTCACTGATTCTTTGCACGCTGATGTGATTGGAAACACTACAAGAGACTAATTCTGGACACAAGACTAACCCAGTTTATTCTTTCCAGGATCAAGGAAACGCTGATGTTTTTGAAGAGATGCAGCCTGACACAGGAGAGGAGGAGGAAAGCTGCCCAAAACTGGATTTTTCAAGCCGTTACAGACATGAGATGGTTTTACAGATCAAAAATATACTTGTTACAGAAACTAAATTCTTATTACACTTGATGAGAACATTTCTTGTCATACGATTACAGCAAGTTTCTGCTACTGAACGGTACACCTTTAAAGAAAACGGTTCACATTATTAATCACATTCTAAAACTGAAAAAACGACATTTTGGCTATATTTATGTAGATTTTTTCAAAGTATTTTGTTTTCCTAAGCCACCTTATGTTTAGTAATGGGGAGCTTGGATGGAACTCTCTGCAGTTTTCTAGAAATATCTTCTATGTTTTTAATTCTTAGCACATTCATTCACTTACTGGTCCACGTTATTTGTGCCTGAATGTGAAATATTGCTGTGGCTCAAACACAGACTAGTACATCATCAATATCTTTGCTTAATAGTTGCTGAAATTGCTACATTTAATAACATTTTCAATTTATTTGTGATCAGCTGTAGTTTATTTATCTTCCTCAGCCACGTAGCCGCCAACATGTTATAACAGTGGACGTGTTTAGAAGGGCGTCTGCAAGGCCGCAGCTGGACCCTCCTCGTGAGGAAGTGACGACGCGTTGTCCATCTTTATACAGCCTTTAGACATTTCTAGGCTGATACAGGCTTTATATAGTTTATTGTGACTACAGCAGCCAAAATGTGTATTTTGCCTGTGTTGGTTATTGTTTGTTTAGCCTGCACGTGTTCTTTTTGGTCACTAACACGTCTGGGAATTGGCACATAGGTGTGGTTTCACTTTATTTACCTGGTCACTTGTATGGCAGGATTCAGACAAAGAGGGGGAGTGTATACAGCTCTGGAAAAAAAATTAAGAGACCACTCCAAACTCCCCAATGTTCATTTTACTCAAACACATACCTAGAAATAGTAAAACCAGAGAACTGATCATTTTGCAGTGGTCTCTTTATTTTTTCCAGAGCTGTGTATACACATCTCGCTGCAATTACTCCAGTACAACAAATGACCCAAATAAATAAATAAACAAATAACCAATTCACTGCTGGTAAAAACGATATACAGAACAGGAGCGTAATAGATGGAAATACATTTTAAAAAAAGCTTGCTCCGCTGACTGTAAACCTTAACTAGAATAGCAGCCAAACTCGCGCTAATTACTGATGTCATCAGCTCCATTTGCCACCCTCACCTCCCTCCTCATCCTCCTCCTCTCATGCCTTCCTCCCTCCTCCTCATCTCTTCCACTTGTCTCCTTCATCCTCAACATCCCTCCAACAACATTCCCTCCTTCCTCGCCTCCTGACATCCTCCCCTCTAGTTATGCCCCCCGCCCCCTCCCTCCTACATCGCTGCCCCTCCTCCCTCCGTCTCCCACCATCATCCATCTGCTCAGCTGCTCCAGCATGTAAAGCAGCAAACGTTGCCAGGTACACACACACACACCATTACATTACACACACACCTAAACATAACACCTTGGACACAACTGTGCGGTTTCTCCTCTATGCACTTTGTTTTAAGTGATCAAACCTATAATGTATCATATTTCAGTGATGCTGAGCACAATCTTTTAGTAGGTGGGGTGTGTGTTTGTGCCTGAGTGCCCACCAGCACTGCTAGTGGGTGTTTTTCATATTAAACCTTTTGTCTCATTACTCAAAGTGTATCCCTCAGCTAACACACACACACACACACACACACACACACACACACACGCACACACACACACACACGCAGAAGGGTCTTCTAATTATAACAAAGCACAATGACACACACGCGCGCGCGTGCACGCACACTCGCACACAAAGGCTGCCCGAGAAACGACATGCTAACAAAACAACACAGTTTGGCTAACACTTAGCTTAATGGCTGTTAGCGTTTTGTCCCAAACACTGACGCACCTCTGTGAAGCCAGCCGAGTGTGACGTTAGCTGCCCTCGAACCAGCACCCGTGGGAGGGGAAAGGGCAAAAGAAGCTCATGCTCAACGGTAACTGAGAAGCACGTGAGCGCAGCAGCTTTTATGGTCGCCTACCTCTCAGCACAGCGGGACAGGCTCCCCCCCCCCCGGCTGTCTGTGCGATGCCTTGTTGTCGTCTGGCTTCCCTTCAGCACGTCATCGATACGTCGAGCTGAGCAGGAGAAGGCCTTTGACTTCCGGGATAATTTCTGAATAAAACTCTACTGATAAGTGCACACGCGTTTGAGATGAAAGGCTAATGTTAAACGGTTGTTGTTGTCACCGCAAGGAGAACAATTCACCTTTACGAGCTAAACGTTATTCAATATGTAAGTAGAGTCGACCACGTTCAAGAGTTTAACTTAATTTTGAAAACAGTTTCGACTTGTTTCCGGTTTAATACTACGTGTTCCTGGAACCTTGACACACGACGATGCGGTGCCTAGTATTCTAGGAGTATTAAAGGGCCAGTGCGTTGTTATTGTTTGTTGGGTTTCTCCGCCTCCAGGTGACCAGAGCTGAGTCTGTGGCGGCTACAACACAGGATCCCAGATATGACCGGAGGGAATGACGGCAGTGGGCCGATCACAAGTCACAAGTTAGGTTTAAGACAATAACCTGTCAAACTGAGATCCAAGGCGTTAACACTTCCTCTCTGTGCCATCCAGCAGGTGTGATGAGGCTCTCTCTTGTGACTGGCCTGCGCTAAAATAAAAAAGTCAAAATTTTCCTGTGACGTTCAGACTGATCAGACATGAAATGTTCCCTTACACCAAATTCATTGCTGTTTATTCTATATTTGATGTCTGCTACTAACACTTACACCTGCAATGCCCACTGTAACTGCTGTACATGCTGTATACAGTGTATCTGAGTGTTTTCATTTCACACTCTTTATACTGTTAATACTGTTTTGTATATATATATCTTAGCATATTTTCTATCTAGCCCTCACTGTAATTTAGATATGACCTCTATACATATGCACATTACTCTGAATCTTATTGCCTTTTTGACTTCTGGTAAGATGCTAAATTCCATTTGGTATTCTCAGCACTTAGTACTACGTGCTATGGCAGTAAAGTTTAATCTAATCTTGTGTCCGACGTTATCTTGTCCTCCATTTCTAGTTGTCAGCTGATCCCAATCCCTAAAAAAAAAAATGACCACGAAAAGTCACAGTTCCCATGCAGCTCTGAAGTTGGAAGGATGCTGTAGCAGTAGACAGCCTACCCGATGCTACACAGTGCAACAGCAGCAGGTAGTGGAGAGATTTGAGTATTACACCCCAACGGAGCCGACTTGTGTGTCAGCTATGGTGATTTGATGGGGTCAACAGTGATGGGTATTACTTTACTAACACCTCAGTAAGATCAAAATAATATGTGAGTAATATCTTGGGAACAGCATGGTAGTACTAGGTGGTAACATAGCATCCATTTTCTGTATTTGTACATGATAGGGAAAACATGAGGACAATGATTTGTAAAAACATGTCAGGGTAATAATATATGCAGAATAATGTGTAATTTTGATGTCAATAATGGGGTCATATTTATATATTCTTTGAGGTTTTGTTTCCCCTGATATTGCTTTTTGGATTTTCCCCACAGAGCTGCTTGGAGTACTGAGCCCCTCTAAAGCCCTATAGATAAACACTCACTTAAAATGTGTCACGATGCTTTCTTTCTTGTGTCATCTTCAAAGCGAATGTTTTGGCTATTCCTTCAATTTTTCAGTGGGGCTTTTGGGGCAGTGTAATTGACATGAGTGACTAAGCCCTTTTGACTCTGCGACAAAAAAATGAAAAGGTAATAACAGCGATTTCAAACAGAGGCTCTGGCTTAGGGGTCCCCTGAGCCCTGAACCCCCCTGTGTCTAGTGTCCGTCGTTCTCTATACTAGTATATTGATAACACGTGTATGATCCTGCTCCTGTCCATGCTTGACTTCATGACCATGCCTACTCCCTGTCGGATCTGTTGCCTGTGTGGACTGACTCCCTGCGTAACGAACCGTTTGCTAGTAAACACGACTCTGGGTCGTCATTACAACTTCATGTGTGAACAGAAACATTAATTTTGTTTGCCAGAATCATTCACTGACAAAGAAATGTACTGTATTTTATCCTATGTAGTGATAATGATGTGTGTGTTGTGTGTCACTTGGGAACCATCAGTTGTAAAATTACAATAACTTTAATCCAAATAGACTTATTTGGGATTTGGGTGCGATAGTTCTGCCCATAAGATAAAATACTGCCCATACCAGTCGCATGTATATGAAGAGCCGTTGAAGCCATGTTTTACTACGGAGTCCCAGAATGGCCATAGAGCGAAAAAAATATATCTCTGAATATACACTTATCCCATGAGCACAAATTAATCAAAATCTACACCCAAAAAAGCAGTAAGATGTAATTTTCTGAAGCAGACTCTTTAAAAATTAATTTTTAAAAAATCATAAAATCTGGATTTTCATAAAATCATAGAATCAAACTGATAAAACAATTAGCTGTTAAAGAGGCTCTACGTAGGGTCTCTACGACCACACACACAACATTAGGGTTAAATATGCTAATCATTGCAGAAAAGTCTCCACCATGGCAGCTTCTGTATTCCATACTAGTAATGTTAATGCTAGTGTTTCTGATTTCTCATTATCCCCAATGTCTCTTCCTCCCTGGGGAGCCTAAACGTACTGGAACTGATCTTTCCCCCAACCTTTCCTTCTACCATCTGTCCTGATGGTAAACCCCCAGTCCCCCAGACTCAGTCTCACATGCACTGTCCTGCTGCCAGAAATATATTCACGCCAAGAAAGAACGCCTAAAGAACTGCAGTGGCCAGCTGTTGTAAGACGTCACTGAGGCTTTTTAAAAAATTTTTTTTATATATTTGTAAGCCGGTTTTAAAGACTTTAAATACTGACTGACGCAGACAGGGTTGGGAGATTAGAAAGTATCGAGAGATGGGCTAATACATTGTTGGTTCCTGTCTTTTCATGGGATTTGTTGGCAGTATGAAAAAGTAACACCAGCCTTTAACATAATTTAACACATACAGTACGTAATTCTCCCTTTGCTTTTAAGTATCCTCTAAATGTATGGCCTGTAACTTTAACGATCCGTTATCCAGAGTGGTACGGACTTGGATGCACAGAGGCGAAGTCCCTCCCCTTCCAGTGGACCACCATGGGCCACCATCGCAGTTTGCCATGGAACTGTTTAAGTATCAGACTGTGGAAATACACAATTGGAAGGACTACGCGCCCTGCAACTACTGCTGCTGTTGCTTTGCATCTCTATGTGGAACTGTGCTGTGATTAAGTGTGTTCTCTCTCTCTCGCTCTCTCAACCGGTCGAGGCAGATGGCCGCCCACCCAGAGCCTGGTTCTGGTTCTGGGTCCTGCCTGTTAAAAAAACAGAGCTTTTCCTTGCCACTGTCGCCTAGCGCCTGCTCACGATGGGAATCGTTGGGTCTCTGCACAAAAAGAGTAAACTCTACCTCATTACACGAATTCCCCCCCAAAAAAACGTTCTGCTTCACCAACACATTTTAATCACACAGAAATGTCTTTATTAATTCAATCTGATGTTACTTTTTACAGCAGCAACAGTAAAAAGAATTCCCTCCTCTAAACAATGTTGCACAGCAGAAGGGACGTTAATGCTCTCACACACACACAGACACAGTTCCACCTTCTGATTCGTAGCTCTGATCTCATATATATATTTTATTCCAATAATAAATTATGTACAATTGTGTTGCAATGAGAGAGATGTGAGACAGTAACAGGAGAGACAGAGAGCGCTTGTGTTCCGAGCGGTGATGGTCATTGGTTGGGGTCGGGCTCAGGGGTCAGAGGTGAGAGGCACATGTCGGCCCCTCCTGGTGCGCCGTGTGAACGAGCCCAGAGGGAATGCCCGATGGAGGAGGGAGGACGGCGGCGGAGTCACCACATGTAGGAGTCGTCATATCTGTGGACGAACGCAGGGAAGAACACGACGATTAACATTCGCATATGTTCACTGCAGGTCACATGACTCCTTCAGCTCGCGTGTGTGGGGGGTGTTTACCTTGATCGCTGGTCTCTGCTGCTGTCGCCGCCAAACAGCAGCTCTGCAACCACGTCCTCCTGAGTTGAACGTTTTCCATACCTGGGAGAGAGATAAGCGAAGAGGTTTGTAGCCAGGCTGGTGGCAAATGTGTTGCCGACCATTGCGTGTGGATCACCACGAAACAGATTTCATGGTGCCCAGAAGATGAACCCTACTAGTCCCTTTGGTGATGCCCTGACTTTACATCTAGCGCCACCAGTAGGTCAACTTTTTCCACTCATGGCCCCCAGAGGACGAATCATCTAGCGCCACCATCAGGTCAAAAGTGGAATGTGTCCATTACTTTAGTTTATGACCAAATACCTGCAAAAGTAATGACGCTCCCATCCGCCGCAGCTGTACTTTGTGTTTGGTGCTAATTAGCAAATATTAGCATGCTAACATGCAAGGTGCTGAACATGGTAAACATTACACCTGTCATTGTCAGACTGTTAGCATACCGATGCTAGCACTGTGCAGCCTCACAGAGCTGCCAGACTCTTAGTCTTGTTCCATCACATCTCAACGCAGTAAAATCTTAAACGATATCACTTTAAAATTCCCCCACAATCCATTTGCATTATGTGGCACATGTATAGAAGGTTTTGCACTTCCATAAAAGGGTGCTACATTTTACTCACTAATGTGGGTCAAAACACTGGACCCCACATTTCCCATAATGCAATTAGATACCATCCTTTGATTAGATCATCCCTGCCTGGTAAATGCCATCATCTGTAAAATGCCACACCTCCAGTTTGCAATGCGCATTTTCTGTTATCTGCTAGTATTTGGTAGTTGCTTAGCCCAAACCGACCCTGATGACATCAGTGTGACATTATACAATTGCTTTTATGGGCTAAAAATCTGAGACTTCTTTTCCCACAACGCAATGCTTCCTTTCTGAAAAAAAGACACCACAAGCCTCTTTAAAACCTCTGGCTTTGGTGGTTGTGGTGGTTTACAATGTGAAATGAGTCGCAGAGATTACATCGTATATTTGGAGACATTCAAGACAAATGTCTGTTTTTGTCCATTCTCTCTGTCTGTATCTGCGCACAGCCACTCCCTTCCTTCCAAATGCTTTAAGTTCACAGTCAAATTCATGTGATGTGGGTGCGTTTTAACGCCGATGCGTGTGAGAGGGTGTCATTTCCAATCTGGGTGAGTCTCATCATTCTCTTGATAAGGGAACCAGGTCTCCAAGAGAGTGGGAAATGTAAAATCACACAGCCGTTTAACGAAAACTTTGCTTGGTGTGCGTGTGTGTGTGTGTGTGTGTGTGCGTAGCGCTATTCAACACTACTCCTCCTGCAGTGCGACTTGCCGTTCCTCTGTTTTCCCATCAACCACCTGTTCCACCTCTCCCTATGACCCCAGAACCCAATGTTATGCTCCGTTACACACACACAGGGAGGTGTGTGTGTGTGAGTGTGTGCGTGTTGCCCTGTAGGAAAGCAATCAGACAGCTTTGTCTCAGTTGTCACACAGTGCGACACATCTGGATGTAAATGTTGTCCCCTCTGATAATGGCCCGTCTGCACCCAAACATCTCCCCGAGTCGGTTCCTTATATTTTCTCCCGTTTTTCCTCCCTTATTTTCTCTCTCCCCAGTTGCCCGTCCTCCCTCATCTCTCTGTATAACTGCTTTGTCCTTTCCCGTCTGATTGCGGGATCACGCCCTCTATCCTGCGCTCAGTTCGCCTTTTCTTGCGTTTTGCGCTCTCCAGTGTAGTAATCTAGTAAACACAACCCCAGTCTGTTCTTCCCCTGTACCACCAATACATCAGTCACAAAAACACGAGCAAAATGTTATTTATGCAAAAAGATTATTTTGCATGAAAACTTTAAACATTTGTAAGTAATATCAATATTCCAATACAGCTTATAATGAAAGTGTTCCTTTTGGTACACATTGTACACATTGAGCAAGAAAATATGTCATTAGTGGCAAACCTTATTTGTTTAGATTAGGAAAAAGACTTGGCAAATGGGTTAAAAATCATATTTACCCTGCCATAAACTGAATATTATTCATTCAGATGGTTAGAAGAGTCCACTGTAGGAAGTTCTCTGCAAACTCTTTAAATTCTACACAACTAACTAAACAATAACTGCCTCTATTATCTTCATAATTAGTATCATATTGCATCTTTCCACTGAACTTCCTACAACATTATTAAGAAACTAGAAAAGTGTGCTCACACAAAATTACAGGAGCAAATAATGTCAACAGGTTAAAATGTGAATAATTGCATGTGAGATGTTGAATGGGAAGTGCCCTTTGACGCGTGACAGCGGAAAGCGGTTGAAATTAGTTGGAATTCTGCGTTAATAGTGAAATATTGAATCCTGGTAGAGGGGGGAAAATACTAGAATCAGCCTAAGAAATGAAAAAAGAAAAAAAAAGAAAACAGTTGCTAAACCCACCACATTTCCAGGTCATTGGGAGCTACAGCTCTGTAGTAAGGACCCTAGTATATTTGTCTATGATCTGCCCTACACTGTATAGTTATAGTTAGTCTAAAGCGCACAGCCTAAAGCACACAGCCATCTCATTCCCCAGCGTATATATATATATATATATATATATATATCTATATATGCTATCAACATTATAAAGAGTACGGTCTAGACCTGCTCTTTGTGAAAAGTGCCCTGAGATGACTTCTGCTTGATTTGGTGCTATATAAATCTGAATATATTTGATACAGCAAAACCTCCATATAAGCGTTAGTTCCCGTTATCACCTATGATACGTCTTCATCTGTAGCTCTCCAGTGAAATGCAAAAACTTTAAACTTGAAACAAATTGACTTTCTATGGCGCTGGGAGTCTTCTTTAAACCAAGGATCTAAATATCAATGACCCATTTGGCTTTCATGAATAAGAACAGATAGCTCATGTGCCAGGCTGCTTCAAATAAAAGAATATTCCATCTGACACTTCCATACCGGTGACTGTAATACCTGAGAGCAGCAGGCCCACTAACTGGATTTGGGATTATTTCTTGGGTCCATCTGCGCCGATTTTATTGCTCTGGTCCCATTGATTTGTAGGCCTGGAGGTTTTGGAGAGTGGCCAGTAATCTAATCTGCTGCGCTGCCGCTGTGTGCGGGGTTTTGGGTGGGGTGGGGTGGATTGCATCACACAGCGACAGAGCTCCGGGCTTAAGTACGAGCTGGAAACTCATAAAGTTCGGTCTCAATAATCACTGGAATAAAAAAAAAACTGAAATCTGGACCAAAGGAACGAATGGGAGGAAGCAAAAAGGGCTAACTAACTAACTAACACTTGAAAATCACTTTGGGGAAGGGGTCGTATAGTTTTTGTGAATTGACACATTCACACAGAAGGAAGGTTAAACAGACATACTTTCTTTTACCTTGATGCACCCACATTAGATTGATCCTTTAGGACCGCATGAAAATGATTAGGGAGTGAGGGCTGAAGAGGAGAAGGGGCAGGGTATAGTCATCTTTCTTTTGGCTAAAAGGAACTGTAGTCTGAGTTTTTAGGGGCAGCAGGGGACTTTTATCATTGGACTTTTATCTCTCTAACCCCAGACTTATGTTCTAATATTCTGCCTTCCCTTCTCAGATTTGTCGGGGAGACAAAAAAGGCTGCCGTGAGCCTCACATGTTCGCTAATTCATATACTAGCCCTTTATTCAAAAAGGGTCTGGAATATTCTGCCATTAATTTAACATGTAATGAATCTTTAATATTACTTTTCCATTTAGATTTTGAGATCTTAAAAAAGGTGCGCTATCTTGAATTTGCTATTGTGCTTGATTTGGAATTCTTGGTAAGGCAAAACATTTGGAGGGTCAAAACAAACATTCAGTACGTCTGTGGAGGGCCTGTAAAACTAGTATAGTTTAGTAATATAATTCTAATATCTAAAATATTATATATATTAAATAAAGATTCACCTCTCCTCCCCAATAATTTTCATACAGTCTCTAATCTAAACCTACACCCTTTTAAAGGCAGTTCCCTTGCTTTGGGTGGTTTCCCCCACCCCGTCCTCACTGGGCAGTCAAAAATACTGAATACTGAACAACAAGACTAAACACCTGAGCACGTCCTGTATATGCACCGCGTGTCTGTGTGTGCACGTACCTCTGCCTGGTGATGAGATTGATGTAGTGTCTCAGGGCAGTGTAGTACTTGGCCAGCTCTTCAGGTGGGGCGTCTTCACCAGGGTTCTCAGGTTTGGGGGGGTAGGCGTCCGCCAGCGCCCCCAGGCACACCAGCGCGCACAGCACTGCGGCCACCAGCACCGTCCACGGCTTCAGCATCACGGCCATCTGTCACAGGGCAGTGGCGGAGGGGGGGGGGTTATAAGAATTAAGGGTCCTTTGGATTTTTTTCTTTTTATCTATTTCCATTTTTTTATTAATGGTTGATTGTGGTAATGTGTGCTGAGGTTCTAAATTCTAAATTCTAAAGCAAAACTGAGAGTGACGGAGGCCTAAGGGCAGACAAAGACATTCTATCTTTTCTTTCTGATGAGAAAAAAAACAACGTTTGATGCTAGTCAAACCTCTCCTGAGGGCCGCAGGGCGGGAAAACCGCATTTTCCCAGGAAGCGTCTGTTCAGGCTAAGTTGTCTGACTAGCAAATGCAGGTGCGTGAGGCAGCTGAATAAGTGTGTGTGTCCCGTAAAGATAATTAAAAGCTCTTCGGGCTGCAGGTTGACTCATTGAGTTGGCTGAGTGCTGTTGGAAGACAGCGGATCGGCTCCAGTGGAGGAAGCTCATTTCACACATCATCAGGGCGGCTGTGGGTTTGATGGGCAATAGCATGATGGACATGTGAGATGTGCTGATAACTCTGGGTGTGCTGTTGCTGCAGCTTCATTTCCATTCTAGTGTAATATGAGGAAATTACATGTTTTTTTAAGGTGAGCTTTAAGGCTATTATTATTAATATTATTATTATGAAGACTACTACTAATAAATCAGATAAAGTTGGGAAAATAAAAAGGGGGAAAAAAAACCTCCACGCCACTGAATTGTCAAATCAACTGAAAGAGAGTCTCATATTAATTGGGCTGACTCAACAAAAAACTCAGAATACAGAATACTCAGAATAAAACAAACAGGTATACAATAAAAGCGTTCCGCCTTGACAGAAGCAATTCAATTCAATTCAATTTTATTTATATAGCGCTGTATCATAACAGAGTTATCTCATAGCACTTGTTAATATAGAGCAAGTGCAAGCCAACTCTATATTAAGTAGAAGCACACAGCTGATCATATTTTACTTTACTTTTAATGACCTCTGTGCTCAGTGGCGCTCGGTCCTTTACACCATTTAACTTTGCTGGCTGTTTTCTGTTGTTTTCTTTGCTGCCATAAGCATTTTACTGAATTGAATCTCGTGTCAGGTGAAACAGTTTGATGGCTGCACCAGACAGCCAATGATAGGACGAAAATAAAACTCGAAAATAAAAGTTAAGATCATTGTTTTAGCATTTTGACGCTTCTAGAACGCACATGTTGCATTAGTCTGGTCTTCCTCAGCCTCTCTATGCTGCTCTTGCAGTGAGTCTCCTTCGCCAGCTCACAGCTCCGCCTGTGATGCTCACTGCTGGACATCAGTCTGAAAATGAAGTCCAGCCAGCTTCTGCACGTGTCTGCAGTGACGCGAAGGCATATATTTAACAAGGCCAAAATACGCGTCGTGTGGTTTAGAAAAAAAAGGAGAAAAAAAAGAGAGTCCGCGGTGCTGAACGGACAGCGCCGAACAGAAAAAAAGGGTGTCTCCTATTTAAACCGGTGTCACTTATCATTTAAGACTTTTCCTTTTTTTTATTCTTTGCCTCGCTTCAGTTTTTCTTAAGTTTCATCAGTTTCATCGTAACAGGCGCTTCTGTTATATCTGCAGAAGCTGCGGGGGAAAAAAGAGACGCATCCAAGGAAACATTTTGCGCACGAAAAGGCGAAAACGGTCTTGTGTCGCTTGCTCTGCGTGGATTCTCTACAGAAACAGCGGAAGGACTCTCTGCAGAAGTCGGCAGATCACCCGACAGTTTACACAGCCGGTTCAAAATAACCTCATTCGTATTGGAACCTAACGTGCACATTTCATCCCTGTGTAAAAACAAAAAAAAAGTATAACTAAATGTTTAAAGTGAGCTTTAAATGAGAAAGAGTGAGAGATGCGAGACTTACTTTAAGATGACTTTGGCGGTCACAGGAGGGACTCGGAGCCACACGTGGAGTTTTTGTTTCCCCGTCTGTCGCTTCTCCGTTCGGCTTGCACTCTGCGGGTCGCTGCACCTTGGTTTCAAACTCCGATCAGAGGTGATTTATATAGTTCAGCGGCACCGGGAGGGGGCGCATGCGTCAGATGGTGGTGGTGATGATGATGATGATGATGATGATGATGGAGACATTAGGAGCGCGCGTCAGTCTTGTTGTGCTTGTGTCTTAACTGATGACATTTTGGGGCCATGACACCCAGAAGCTGCATCATTTGGGGGCGGGGGCAGCAATGTTCACTGTGGATTGTCATCTGCTTCTGCCAGGACAAACCTCAACCCCCAAACTGGGTTTAATTGCTCTCATCCATCCTTGCTGAATCGCCCTGCACAGCGAGCCTGCGAATTCCCACCACCCCTGACAGCATCTTGGCCTTTGACCTTCCCAATGAGAGAGGTCACGCATGGAAAATCAATTACATGTCACTTTATTCAAATAAATCAGGGGAAAAAAAGGAAGAATTCCTTTTTCCTTCTCTGTGTGAACTGTTGCTTTTTTTGGGCAGCACAGCAGCAACTGACTGACTTACTGGAGTTATTATGATGCGACTGTGTGTCTTTTTATGGTCAAAATCATTTCATTAGAGACTTTATACCGTATTATAAGTGCCCAAATTCTAGTTTTTGATCTAAAAATATTACTCCAAATTGTGCAGACTTATTTATTTAAATAAAATAAATCAGATTAAACAGGGTGCGTCAAGCTGGTCTGGTTCCTGCCACTAGGTAGAGCTCTGGTATTTTTATGGCAACAGTGAGGCTGACAGACAGACAGACAGACAGACATTTCATTGGAAAGTAGTTGTGCCTGTGTCGATGTGGTGTACCAGCAGGTTTTACGCATCACATTATTGCTAGCCTCCCTCGGTTCTCCATCTACCTCCTCCGTCAGTGTGAAGCTGCCCCGCTCATCCTCTCTGGTTACAGACCAACAGCAGCTTCTTGCCCAGCCTGTGTCAAAGATCAGATGATGCAAAAATGGGGAAATGCAGGTGACAAGTCCCGCACGGCAAATATCTTATGCTGAATGAGCATAAGATGACAAATGACAATGTTTTGTTGTTCAAAGTATTTCTGATGTGTGAGATGCTGCCCGGGTAATTACGAATATCAAAATCACCTCTAAAATGTTACTAGAGCTAACAGCGTTAGCCTCAGTGGGGTTCCAAAAACCCGTGGGAACTGCATCAGAGATTAGTACATGTTGTTTCAGACTGATTGTCACCTTTCCAAGTCAGAATATGACAATGAAATGGACACCAGCTGACCCAACAACGCCACCAGGAAGAAATATGTAGAGAATGCAGACTGGTGACACACGCTGGTGGAATTTTTCCTTTTCTTTTTTTTACACATTTTCTTTACCCCATTCAAATATATTCATATACAACATTTGTTTTGACGCAATGAGACATGCACGGATGATTTTTGATAATTGAACCCTATCATAGAAATACCATGTTTCTCAAATATTGTCACCCATTGATGATCCACCTGTTCTTTATTTGGGATCCCGTAGCAATTCGATAGATTTCAGTGGAAATGAGACAGCTTTACCTACACTGTCTTTTCTTTTCTATTTTTATTTTTTTTTATAATTTTCCACATTTATAATACAACTAAAATCAAGATACAGAAACACTGACATTAAAGCCCCCCCCCACCCTCACCCTCACCACCACACACCCCACCCAACACACAAAGATATAGAACAAATTTGAAAGGACACTGATAACCGTTAATAGTTCTGTGAGACAGGCACCAAGCAACTGACCGGCTGCACAACAGGCGCCCAGCGTCCCTCCATCATCGCCAGGCTTGAAGCGCAGGATAGAGCGCAGGATCACTACCTTAAAAGCCATTTGAAAGCATGTTTACAATAAGAAAAGTAAAACATCTTCACATGTTGGCGGGTGGGAAGGAAACCATGAAGATGTCCTTGTGTCTTGGTGATTACCTCTCACCGCCTGGGTTCAAAAGAGGGTCCTCAAATAGCTCTATATAAACACAAAACCAGGGTGCTATACAGCAACATAGGTCTATATAAGTTGGCATGATTAAACTCAAATTTCACCACTTTTAATTGCTTGTACTGTCAGAATGAGCTTGTTTAATGCTGATTAGCATAATGTTAGTTTCAGCATTTAGCCCAAAGCGCTGCTGTTACAGCCTCACAGAGCTGTTAGCACTTGCCGTAGACGCTTAACACGCTGGAGGAATTGATTTTGTGTGATTAATTTGCACGTCAGTATATTTTTTCTGAGCCTGTTGTTTTTGTCACGAGCACAAAAAGTGAATTTTATGTTGTGAGAAAGCCACATAATTGTTTTTTGGCACTAGGCCGATATATTTTAGAGTTGTGCACGGCGAATAAAGGCATCAACGGACATCACATCACAAGTGTGGACCCGTTGATTGTTTCATCACCCTGTATTATATGACAAAGGACACAAAAACTATAAAGACAATGAACTCAAGGACAACACGTGGTTCAGATGCAGGATAGTGAGTTTACTAGTTTAATTTTGGATGTAGTAGAGTACATATTCCCAGCCAGGTATTTCACATTTTTGTATGGATTATTTATTACACCCCCAGTGTGTAAAGGTCTTTAGTCTTGTTCTTTAACTGTTGGGAGTTAATGGAGACCAACCACCAGTCTTCAGCTTCAGCTGCTCAAAGAATTGAACTGCGTGCAGATGGAAGTTGCCAGAAATCCATTTAGTCAACTTCCACTTAACTCGTAGCTAGTGTGAATAATCCTTTCATATCAGGATGCGTTCTTTCATAGGAGTGAGGTATCACATATCTGCATAAAATAACTAATATGAAGGATATTAATAATCAAAACCCACAACTCATGTTTTATGTCATATGTAATCAAAATCAGGAAGCCTTGGTCTATAAAAGCACGCACACACACACACACACACACACACACACACACACACACAGACACAGACACAGACACAGACAAGAAGCTAGATGTGTAAAACGTGACATATGTAACGCAACACGTTGCAATATTAGTAGAGAAAAAACACAGCATTCAGATATCAATTTCCACTGCAAAGCCTGAAATGTGATCATTTAAATGTAATTATTCTGCTGGATTATGACACAGTTATGAAAGGAAATACAGACAAAGGAGGTGATTTATGCTCACTGTGGTGGATAACCTATGAGCACATCTAGAAGCATCTGCAATTTGATTTCCACGCTGTGTTTGCGTGACGTTAAACTAGCAGGTGCCTGGACGGCGAGAAATCTATCTTGAGCGTTCTGGTGGGGATGGAGATGCGCAGCTTGTAGTTAAATGGCCAATACATGCAAAGCACAGTACGCTCCGTTAATGGGACAAAACCACCAACCGTTCATCCAGTCAAATCTCTCTCTCTGTCGTTGTCTCCTTCTCGCTCTGCTTTACACACACTGAACGTCAATAAAAGCAGCACAAACATGTCAGAGATCAGCCCTGAACCGTAGGCTATTCCCTGAGCAAACACAAGAGCCAACTGCACTACTGTGTATGTCTCCTTGTGTGCGGGTGTGTGTGTGTATGTGTGTGTGTACTTGGTGGGTAATGCAGGTGTGTTTGGAGAAGCCAGCTCACCATAGTTCCTTCCACAAACACTTTTACCTGCGATAATGCTTCAGTAAAAAGGGTCATTACTCAGTACGGTGTGTGTGTGTGTGTGTGTGTCTCTACCCAAGAAGCCTTTTTGATGCTGCCATTGACACTTTTTAATAAGATCCAGCTTAACATGTAAAAAGATTTGACGGTGGCAGCAAAGAGAAGGGAACCTAACTCGGCTGTTCCACGAAGACGATGCAGAATCACAGGCAGAAAAATGGAAGGTTAGGGAACAACTCCTGGAGTTGGTTGAGGGTCATAAAAGCACAGTACATTACATTTGCATGTACATTACATAGAGTACATTTCAGATCTCCCCCGTTCCTCACTCCACTTCCCGGCCGCTCCCATCTGTTCTCCATCCCCCAGCTCCAACTGCAAAGCAAAAGGTGATCGCGCCTTTGCTGTCGTAGCCCCAACCCTCTGGAATCATCTTGCTGAATCTATGGACACTTTGAAGAGCCTTTTTATAAATCTACCCCTCTGGCTTTTTTTTTTTTGCTGTGTTTTATATTGCAGTTTTTACTTTTTATTTGTTTACTCATTTAGATTTTTCGTGCGTGTATGTGTGAAGCACTTTGCAACTGTGTGTTTTTGAAAAGTGCTATATAAATAAAGCTTTACTTTCTTTACTTATCAAACCAGAATGTGGCACAGTGAAATTTCTTTGGCTCTCCTTGCCAAATATGTGGTGCTGGAAACTTGGACTTGCACTAGCCTGCCCTGGCAAGACCAATTTGTACATGTGAATTAGTCTGGAACCCCTCAGTTTATTTGCAATTTCCAAGGCGCAGAGCAAAATCCCTCTGGATGCAACTGGATAGACCTGCAACCAATCAGAGCAACGAAATGTGTGACGTAGCACTCAGCGAATCCTGCAGGAAGTGCAGCAAACACATAAACAAAAACTTTAAGTGCAGTTGCTCATTCTTATATATATCTTCTATTTTGTGTAATACTGACACGATAGCGAATTCAGAACATTCCACGTCAGCCATCCTGGTAATTACGAGGTATGTCCAACATGCTAACATTTTCTGATTAGCACTGAACACAAAGTGCAGGTATTGGATCACAGAGCAAAATAAAAAATTTGACCTGAACATTTCGCTAGATCAAACGCCAGGGGATCACCAAAATAATTATGTTGTGGTGAACATGTATGTCTGCACCAAATTTCAACTTCATAATGGCGCTAGATGGCGAGCATGGGATCACGCAATCGTGAAAAGTCATTAGGATACATTGGAAACCACGAATGTCCGCGCCAAATTTTGTGCCAATCCATCCAAAAGATGGAAGTCGCAGATATGCTAATTCAGTGGGATTCATCCTCTGGAGTGTGTGTGCGCATCTGTCCGTTTGTGTCTGATTGTATCGACATCAGCCTTGTAAAAGGTTAGCGCCGCTGAACGCGGGCAGGAAGACTGGCAGGAAACATTTATCCAGCGCTGATAAAAACCCACCGTGCGGTTGCTGCCTGCACATCACTCAGCGTTGCCTCACACACATACAGCTAACAGGTGTATGTGTGGTATCTTGACACATTACAGAGCACGTGTGCACACTCATAAACACAGCAACACACACACACACGTGCTTTTAAAGCCCATCTCCTGTCCTGATGTTCGGGAGCCTTTCAGTGTTTATTTAAGTCTGCGATTCTTCTATCTGCATCTCCGCTCTGTGAGGACAATATGACTGAACCAGACTGATAACCAGCCGTATCAGCACCGAAAACAACACATCACTCTAATGGACCCTGCTTGAGTGTGTGTGTGTGTGTGTGTGTGTGTTCGACCTCTAACCTGCCTGATGTGTGCATCCACCTTGTCCATGCACGCCTGTTACCACTGCAGTGATGGGAGCATTTTCTAAATCCCATTAATATGTTCACAAAACACGCCTCAGCCCATTTATCAAACATAACTACAGATATTGCCACGGCTAAGATTGCTGATTTCATAGCCATGTTATTACACTTTTGTTTTCCTCTTCACTACCACGCAGTAAATGAAATGATATCTCGCCGCATCATCGCTTCCCGTTGATTCACATAGTGTTGCCATCAGCCTCTCGCGGATGCTTTTAATATCAACATCTCAATAATTTGCAACGCATGCTGTAAATGGAAAGTGCTGGAAAATGCTAGTTGGCAGCATCATAATCTGAAGATTTATTTGACCTTAAAGGATTAAAGGATCGCATGAAAAGTCCAAAACTAATAATTTTGGACATCCCTACCCTGTTTGTTGCACCCAGCCCCCGGGCACAGTTATTCCTACTGAAGACCTAAATCTTTAAAAATGGGTCTAAAATATATAGATTCATTTTTTAAGTCTTTCTCTCAAATCAGCTGGGCACTGTAGCTTTTAGCAAATGTTATTCAAACAAGAGTAAATAGTGCATTTGTTAGGGACTATTTTCATCTGTGGAATAATACCGACATGGCGCTCTAGATAAGATAAGATAAGCCTTTATTAGTCCCTCAGTGGGGAAATTGCAGTGTTACAGCAGCAAAGGTAAATAATTATAGCAATCAAAAATAAAATAAAAATAGAAGCTAAAAGTGTGTGTATATATACAAAAACTACAGAATTTACATTATTGCACATATGTGAGGTAGACCAGACATTGTGTGAGGTACATTATTGCACATATGAATATTAGTATTGCACATTGTTGCACATATGAATGTTAGTATTGCACATTGCGTGAGTTCTCAGTTCTCAGTTCTGGGTGTGTGGGCTACGGTGTGCAGCGCTGGTTGTAACATTGTAAAGTCTGACTGCAGCAGGAAGGACGAACCTGCGGTATCTCCCCTTCACACACTGCGGGTGAAGCAGCCTGTCACTGAAGGAGCTGCCCAGTGTTGTTAGAAAGTCCTGCATGGGGTGGGATGTGTTCTCCATCAGAGTTGATAGCTTAGCTCATTCTCCTCACCGTCACCACCTCCACAGGCTCGAGGGGGCATCCCAGGACAGCACAGGCCTCCTTGACCAGCTTGTTCAGTCTCTTCCTGTGAACAGTCGAGATGCTGCTGCCCTAGAAGTCCACACCATAGTAGACTCAGTCCAACAGGGCTAGATAGGTACAGCCACCAGGCGCTCATCAGGGACTTCACGTCCGAGGCCTAACTTCAGGAAGGGCCTTGTTATCCCTAATCCAGCTGAGGTTCCTTCATCCCAAATATCCTGGTTCATAAATGGGTTGGACTGATCACTCTGGGTTGGGAGATATAAACCGCCGTCATACTCCCAACAGCAGTGCTCGCCATATCGCTGCATCTGAAAGCACCTTCCCGAGTTCAGGATTGAAGGGGGGCTGTGTCGGGCAACGGCCTGAAACAGCGGAGGTTGGAGAGTGTGTGTGTCTTTACACAATTACTTCGGTCACTTTTTCGTGCAACGCTATGCCTTCAAGCAGAGGCTAACTGAGAATTTGCACCGTTATCGCCATATTTTAACAGCCGTCATCTATTATCACGAGCTTTGTGTACTGACTGAAATATTGCGGTTGCGGATACAGAAAGTCAAAATGAGTTTTCTTTTTCCCCCCCTTGAGACATGGGGCTGCTCCCAACATAATACAGGCTACACGTCTTATGTCCTGCTGCAGCTCCTCTGACTCCACATTGGAGAGCCAGGTGTCTGTGCGGTTGTCTGTTTCGCAAAAGGAGGGTCAAGATGGAAGAGTCCCAATGCTCCTCACAGGTCAGCTGTTGTCAGCTGGATGGTGAGAAAAAATATCTACACAGTAAGAAAGAGGAGAGCAAATACAGGAGAAGGGGGAGAAAGCAGGTGAAAAAGTGTAGAAAAGAAATTCTCAAAAAAAAAGACAGAAGGCGAGGAGAAGTGAGAGAGGGCTAAAGAAGTGGACAAGCAGCCGTTTTGGTAGCCTTTCTTCAGACCAGTAAAGCTAATTTCAATTATCGATCTTCCCACATCCTGCACACACCTGTTGGCCTCTTTGAGAAAGAAAGAAATAAAAAAGGCACACGACGTCAAGAGCAACAACTCCTTAGTGCTGAATGTCGCTGATTCATTTTATGATCGCCATCTTCAAAATCCTGCTACTGCAAACAGAGCGTTTTGCTTAGCGGCTGTTTGCGCAGAGATTGATTGATTGGTGGCTCAAAGTTCAGAACTGGAGATGGTGATGCATAATGTCATTCAGAAAATGTCTCGCCACAATCATAAACAGTGCAGTGTTTATCTGCCGTCTGCCCAGTGCACTCTGGGCTGGACTCCAACCTGCGACGAGAGGAAATGCTGGTTTCACGCACAGTATTAGAATAAACAGCTCTGGCTTGCAGTGTAAAGCAGCCCCACATAGTAAAAAGTCAAATGCAGCTTTGAAGCCAGCGGAAAAACTCTTGCTTGTTTGCATTTTTCCTACCAATGTGGCAACAGTGACCTTTCATGATGCTACATGCATCACCTTTGATGCACCATTTGCCAGCGTGTCACAACTCTAATGCCATTTGGTGGACCTGTTGATCCAAAATGACTCACAATAGCTGACAAAAGCCAGTCCACTCTTAGCATGGGTGGCCCGGCGTGAATCAAACAGATGACCCTGGCACTGTCAGAGCATCTTACTCTTCCCACACAGTACTGCGAATAAAGCTGCGTTCAACCAAACCAGCACTGTGCAATTCTCAATAAGAAGTTTCACAGCGAGCATGTCATGAAGTACTTCCTCCAGGCTAGGTACGCTGCTCTAATGTTTATTCAAGTCGTCAATCAGATTTTGGCAGTTTGTAGTGGAGCACACACACTGATGTAAGAGTCAGAGTGATGGCCTTCTTGTCTAATTTGTGATACCTGGAGAGAGAGAGAGGAAGAGATCACAAAATGATGCCAGCAGGATAAATGATTGTGTTGTGGCATTCGTGTTGCTCAGTTATCGTGCCATGCCTCTCTCTCTCTCTTCCTGTACTTACACAGCATGTTCTTATTTAATATCATTTAAATAAGTCTTTCAAAGAGCTTTGTATCTAAAGCAAAAGTCGCCTTACTGTGACTATGTCAGTCCCACTTTCCATTCCAGCACAGCACAGCACATGCAGTTTGCAGTTTATAATGATGATGGTGGCAGGTTTACAGCTCAGAATTTGTAGAAATTCTTTTAATCAACGGGCCCTCGATTTCACACCGAAGTAAATCAGAATCAGAAGAATCAGAAATCCTTTATTCGTCTCACAGTGGAGAAATTTACATTGTTACAGCAAAAGGTGGACAGTGCAGATAAGAGGTAAAGTAACACAGGTAAAGAGCACACGTAATAAAATCAAATCAATAAGTACACATCCATGGCAATACGTAAGTGAGTGAGTAGCAGCATTATGAATGAAGTGTTGACCATAGCAGCAATTATAGAAGTAATGAACCTACTATATGAGTGTGATGAAGACAGTAGCAGCATTATAAGTAGTGGACATATGAAAGTAATGTAATGACCATAGCAGCATTATAGAAGTAATGGACCTACTATATGAAGGTAATAAAGAAAGTTACCACATTATAAAAGTAGTGGGCATATGAAATTAATGTCCATTGCAGCATTATAAAGTAAGTGAACCAACAAATTATATATTGCACAACAGGAGGCTCTCATTTCTAGTCGACAACTGCCGATTTTAACGGATGAAATGCTGCTAGGAGATTATATCATCTGTAGTTAGCTGGCTAATGCTAACCCTAAAGAGTTAGTTGAAGTCAAACCCCCAGGAAGTGCGCCAGGCTCTGACGTCTATTTGACATAGTGGCCAAACAGCGTAATTAAAACGTCAGTGTACGTCATGTGATGCACAGCGGCTTCAAAAGTTTTTTTCCCATTGATTTACATTACGAAAGAGACGTCTGTAAATCAGCGGACCATTTTTTTTTTTTTTTAGATTCTAATCTCGAACACGCTGTATCCAGTTCTCTTTATACATCCAAGGGTGAAGCTGACTTTTTAATTCTGGAAGACTGAGTCTAAAGCTGCATGCCCCAAGTTGGCAACAGTTGTGACTTTAGACTCAACTTTGACTTTAACCCTGACTTCAATGCTTTTTGACTTGGAGTGACTCCTCCCCCGCTGTGCCCAAGGATGAAAATTGATGAAATAAAAAATAGCATGCAGAGAATCAGCTATTCATCTTCCTGACAATAGATACACTTTCTATTGTCATACACTTTGACTCAATCCGACTGCAGCCAATCACGTTGAGCGAATGGTTTGCCAAAAAAAACGTGCACAAACAAATGTGTTCCCCAAGTGGTACATACAAGTACGACTGAAAGGAGTGGTCTCGGTCTGTCGTACAGGTAATGCACACATTCTTTTTATTTACTGGCTGACATTTTTGTGAATGAAACTGCCCCCAGGTAGAGCGGAATGATCTCTATTCGGGGGCATCACTTACGCTAATGATCCCTCTCGTCAGGTCTCCTGATGATGCACCTGCCTGTGAACTAAACATGAGCGTTTTCTGACTTGGAACACTCGTACGAACAAACCTCACAGAAAAGAGAAGGAGATTTTGGTTAGGAATAGGAAAATGTTGTTAGGCAAGACCCAATGACTTCTTCCTAGTACTGCTAATACCCATTAGCCCTGGGAAACCAGATGAATTTGCGGGTTCATATTTTATTTGCTCTGGCAGATGCGTCTGGTCACCGCCTGGTCCCCCTCCCATTCAGACAGATTTCCACTCGTCCTGGCCCGGGTTGTACCAATCACAACCGTTTATCTAGTATGGGCGGGTTTGATATGACGACTGTACAGTGGAGCGCCGTTGTGGCATTTTCGTAAACGCCATCGTCTCAGTGAAGTGGACGGTGTATTTTCTCTAAAAGAAGAACAAACAACTGCACTTAAAGCTGTGGTTGATAAGACAGATGCGTATGCTGCACTTCCTACAGGATTCACGCCACGTCACAGGTTTCGTTGCTCTGATTGGTTGTAGGTCTATCCAATTGCATCCAGAGGATTTTTGGTCAGCGCCCGTTGATAACGCCTCTTGGAAATTGAAAATGAACTGAGGTGCCACACTGATTCACATGTGAATGGCGACGTCAGGCCAACTACCCCATTATAGATGTCACCAAATCACAGGAATAAATTGAGTAGAAGATCACTCTCTGTGGTTAAAACTAACAACACAAAACTGTTTTTTCTGACATATTTGACAGTATGCTGCTTACATAACCACAAGCGAAGACGTTTTTTTCCCCCCCCTCAGCCAAAGGAAGCGCTCAGACTGGAGCGCACACCCACGACCGCAAATCAAATTGTTGAGACGAGAGCTTTGCATGTTTAGAGTGAACTGGCTGCCAGTGTAAACAGCGTCCTTCCCCTGTGCACACGGGGAGTCTGTGTCCGGGAGGGAGGAGGTTTTGCACATTTTCTATGGCGACGGGTTATGAGGTCATAATGATGATGGATTCTCCAGCCCAGCGAGGTGGCAGTCATTTCAAAGTGTGTGTGTGTGCTGAAGTGTTGGGGTGGGGACCAAGTCATCGCAGCAATGCCATGGGACACACACACACACGCTTGCCTCTGTATTACTCGTCGGCCAGCCGAAAGCCCCCACTCACCGGAGGACGTCATTACGCTCGTGAGCACATTTGGTCCTTACGACTGTAGCAACGCAGGAAACCTACGTACATGCAAACACTCATACACAAGCAACACAAACACATGCACAATCACATACACCTACACACAGCAAACCCCTGTAGAGCCTGTGAAGACGTTCCATTCTGGGAGGACAATTACGACAAAAGTTGAGGAGAGACAGAAACTGTGACAGTGAGAGGCAATACAGATAAAGACAGAAAGAAAGAAAGAAAGAGAAAATCCAAATAATAACTTTGTCGTAATATCAGAAACAAAAGGGTTCTTAAATCGTAGCTACAAATGTCCTTCAAGAGTCAATGAATGACTTTAATGCATTTGTGCAAATATTCCCTCAGTTTGCATCATTCATACTCAACTATGCCTCCTAAAATTCTCCAGACAAACACTGGCTAAACTGTCTGTCTACCTGAGAAAGACGTGAAAATAAAACATCGAAATATCCTGAGAAAAACTGTTTTGCTTTGTTGGTACATAGCAGCAATTTCATCGGTGGATGTGGCAACTGTAAGTCATTGCAAAATGGTGGAGTTGGTACTTCTCTTGCATAATAATTGTGTGCTGTTTGTTGGCAGAAAGTCGAGCTCCTGTTGTTGCCATGGGCTACTCTTACAGCGCAGAGATGAGAACGCTGGTCAAGACAGCGTGGTTGCCCTGCAGTTGGTGCTGGGCTGTATTGGTCTACAGGTTAGTATTTCCTAATGTTCTGGTTTATAGATTAGCGTTACAGAGTCGTGACACACTTCCCATTCGTCCCATTACTGCAACAGCAAAATGGGGAAACTTCCTTAAAGGATCAGTTTGCCAAATTACAACAAAACAAAAAACACACATTCTAAGCTTGCCTCAAGAACTATTTAGAAATGCAAATACCTTTTTCTTTGCCCTTGCTTTAAGACATCAGCAATGCAACGGAGGTCGATGGAATTGTGTTTGCGGCACTACTTGTTCACTACGCTGAAAATGTTTCCCTAAATGAATAAATGAAAGTGCAGCATATCTTTCAAAACCCAGTAAAAACTAAATGAATTCTTCTGAAGAAATAAGTCCCCATTAAGAGTTTTAACGGCGCGTTCTGCGATTCAGGGAAACACTCTCGAAAAAGATGTTACATTTGAACATACAATGTTTCGGTATGTTGAGAATCACAAACCAAATTCAGATCATCTCAATTGGCATGTCAGCAGATAAAGCCAACGCTATTTGCATGGCTAGATACCTCTAGGGATAAGTAAGAACATGTGTTTCTTTTTTCTCTCTCTTTTGTAATTTGAGTGAACTAATAATCCTTTAAAAACGGTCTCCAGTTTCTTTTCTCTTCGTTGTCTCTTGTAATGCCTTCAGGTCTTCTCTGCTCTGTCGGCAGGACTCACAAGACATTAAACTGCTGCTTTTGTTTGTCCCCCTGCTCCTGCACACCAACAAATATCTTCTCCCCAGGAAATCAAATGGCGTTGGAACCTTTTAAAGTTACTAATTTAGTCACCAGATGGGAGCAATGCTCGCATTTAGGACTCATCTCCTTTTCTTCCTAACCACTTTCCACCTCCCTCCCTCTGCTCGCTCACTCTCCCCCCTCCTTGTCTGCCCTCTGGGTAAGTTGGCTGTTGGCACCATCGCGTGGTCACAAAAGTCCATAACAAAGTATCTATTTATTCATCCATCCATCCATCCATCCATCCATCCATCTAATAAATCTGTGCACCATGCAGACGCAAAAATACGAAAACAATAGAATTTTCTGCAAATCAGTTTATTTCAACAGTTTATACAAATTGCAAATCATTATAAAATAAATATTCTCTTAATTTGGAAGTGTGTGTGGGGGGGGGGCATAAAAACATATATATTTGTTTATTAAAAAAAATCATTCATTCAGATAGTGTGTGTGGAGCGTGTGTCATGTGCGCCTTAGTCTGTGTGTTCCCCCTCCGTCTTGGTAACGGGAAATTCCAGCGATGTCCTGAACCTAAGGGGCACCTGGCGCTCGTCACCGATTGGCTGCTTGGACACAGGGGCGTGGATGCGCAGCTGTCCATCGTCCATCAGGGAGCAGGAGAGGCCGGACAGGTCCAGGTGAGCGGGCAGGTCAATCTTCTGGACGAAGCCCATCTGAGACGAGGCAGAGGAGCAGAAGGAGGCACAGGAGGAGGTGGAGGAGCAGGACTGGCTCTCCTCTCCTCCGGCCTGCTTCATGGCCACCACTGCCAGGCTCCGCCCCTCCAGTTTGACAGTGATGTCATTGGGGGCATAACCGCGAGCATCTAGGGTCACCAGGAGGTCGCCGTTGTTTTCTGTGGCCTGCTGAGCTTCCCTGTGCAGCTCTGTGCTGCTAGTCTCCCTCTGCTGCTCTTTACTGTCACTCAGCCTGAAAGAGAGTCAGAATCTGGATCAGAATCCGCTCGATGACTCCACTGGTGTCTACGAGCGTTTTCAAACCTGCGTTGCTTCGCGCAGTTGGATTAGACTTAGGTTCGATTTCCCTCTTGGTACAATTTGTTTGGGCAGGTCTGACGCAGCAGTCGGACTGGTGTGCAGACCAACACAACCACAGCGGGAGCTTTAAGAGGAGGTGGTCTCAGACCGGTCACAAACAAAATCTTGAAGCGGTTCGTTTGTGGAGGGAACGTGATCTTTGATCTGACCCAACAAGCCAAAATCTGCAAGAGGCATTTCGATTTGTTTCAGCTTACATGAACTGTGTTGGGCTTGGGTAAGGGTTTGGATATAATAAAACCCCAGAATGGTTCAGGTCGGGCTCGGTTACCTCTCTATCGGACTCTGGTCTCAGTTTGCATACTAGGATGCAACAGTTGCATGCAGCTACCCGGAGAATCGAGGTCTGATCTGGACTAGAAACAACGTACATTGCCTTTTCTGTATTTGGGCAGAAAGGACCTCCTTCCTGCCACCACAGACACGTCCAACGATCCGACATGTAATGAGCCTTGTAGTGATGCATCTTGGTTCGCTTGAAGAAGCCGAACCGTGAAGAAGCTTTACCAAGCTGATTCGTACCACAACTCTAGGTTTGAAAACGCCCTGAAACATAGCCACTCTGGTGTATCTACTCATATGCACAGTCACTGTACGCACCTTGCCAAAGTGGAGGAAATGAGGGGCAACTGGCGAAGTTTGAGCAGGTGGGGCCCATCGTGGAGCTCCCTCAGGAGGCTGTCGGCCAGCTCGGCTCTCTGGTTGAAGAAGTCTTGCTGCAGTGAGGAGAGGGCCTCATGACGCAGCGGCCACAGCAGCCGCTCCTGACTGAAGAAAGGGTCATCGCCGAACAGGCTGGTCATGGCCGCATGCTGAGGCATCATGTCAGCGTCGGGGGGCGGTTCTTGACAAAACTTGACTCCGTTTACAAGGCAACCTGTGGACGTTGTGTATCGTAGCCTCTTGGTTTCTCGATTCCCTCTTTAGGCCCTAGTGACGTGTGAGAGTTCCCAGAGTTTCGTCTTCGTGTTAGTGTTCTATCAGGTAGCTGGGAACTCTCTCCCTTATATACCCCAGCTCCATCCCTCCCACCATGCTATTTACACCCCATGAGCTCACTGCTGTTTGTTAGCGTGTGCCCGCGAGGTCAGGAATGTCCAGCAACTCATCAAAAGGCTAAAGACAGCTCATGGCCACGTCCTGTTTGAGTGTGTGCGCACATGTGGCCGTGTTCACACCGCAGTCATATATCTGGTTTTTACTTCCTAATATACGATGCAGATACAGATTTCCAAAGTGTGGAAGAACAGCAAGAAGGGTCGCTCATTAGCCATTTTTCATGTAGCAGTATGTGGGATGATGGTGGAAAGGACTGATGCCGTGTGACACTGACTGTTCTTGACACTTCATTTCATTTCACACAGACTGTTTGTTGTTTCAAGAAACAACCACTTGAGTATCTTAATCCACTCAGGCTATCCGTTGTAATGGACATCAACTTTTCACTGGTTTCAGGTCCCAGAATTGTTTTAAATTTGAATTCTGCCTAGTAACTAGGACAGCTGTTTCGTCCCTTCAGTCAGGCAGTATGCTAAGCTAAGATGGCTTGTGACGATAGCTTCACATTTAACTAACTAAGAACGTGTATTTACCAAAATATCAAACTATTCCTTTAAAGCATATGTAGCAAGTGTTGCCATCCACAGCTAATAGCTGCATTTACATTGACCCTAATATTCCACTAATAATCAGAATAAAAGCCCATTCACAATACAAATGACTCAGTAACCACCCCAATCGGAGAAGACTGACCTGATCCAGCCCGATCAGAAGGAATTTTCAGGTTGAGATGGGGGGGTGTAAACCTTTGATAATCCGTTCAATAGGAAAATGTAAACGCTTAATCCGACCGTTTCTCTCCCAGTCTCTGCATGTTTGTCCCACGTGGGGGAACATTAGGTGATGTGAACGGATTTCCTGGAGGTGTAGAAACATGGCAGCATTTTGGACTCTCTAATCAGAATGATTTCAATCGGGCTGAAGATACATTGTCCATGTACCCGCAGCTAGTGAGACAAAATAACTGAAATTCACTTTATTGCTAGCTAATGAGATGCTATAATTCATTGAAAATGTTCTAATCAAGTGGGACAACTGAGCTGCCGTTTCATTGTTCATGAGCGATATGGTACCTGCACAGTTTCTCCTTGAACAGATATAAACTGACAACCAAGAATCAGACATGTAGACCAGTAGTGTGAACGCGGTCGGCCTTGTCTCAGCTTACAAGGCTTCACTGCTTCTTCGAGGGATGAGCTCAGGGTGCAAACATTACCCACAGTCTGTCTGCATGTGTGTATGTGTGTGAAACCAGTGTGCTAACATTACAAGGAGCCTGTGTCATATTTATTTGTGGCTGTCTAGTGACTGTAAAACTGCCTTCACATCATTGGCTCAAACAGTCATCTGGCTTGCAGGTGATTGGCTGAGAACAGATGCTTCAGGGTGGTATTTCCCACTTCTGGCTATCACTGTGTGCTGAGACAAAATAACTTTACATAAACTTATTATTCTGGTTATTGTTTATGTAACAGTGTTAGTATTCATGATGTATGTAATGTAATCCAACACAATCCCCGAGCATTTAATACTACTGTTGCTAAATGTGTGTCACAGAGGTGATTCATGGTCATTTGCTTTTTTGTTGTTGTATTGGATCCCATTATGTGTCATTGGTTATTCAGATACACACTGAAATTATGTCACCGGACTGAAGAAAAAACATATAGCAACCGTTTAGTCATCAGGAGGGCTAATGCAAAAATAAAGAAGTGTGTCAGTGATCCAGGGGATGCCAGGGACAGAAATAGAAATGGAGATTCAAGATGGCTGCCGATTCCTCAGCTCTAAATTACTTGGTTATTATTACACCCCCCCAGCTCGCTCTGGTCATTATTTATGGTCGTATGACACCATCCAGCTTAAGCCTCCCCATGGTCATATCTGGGTTGTGTGTGAATGTGCAAAGACATGGGCAAGAAGACATTTATTTGAATAGGAGTATAGAAAATGTGTATTTTTTCCATAAAACACTTAGCATTTTGCCTGTATAACCACATTTCAGAATAAATGTACAGCTTATTTATATAAATTTAGATTCCAAATTTAAAAAAAAACAACAACAAAGACTGTGTGTTCTCTTTCATCCATCTCACATCCCAGTCAATATATAACTGGAGCCAGCAGCACGTTATCTTATTATAGCACAAAGACCCAAAAAAGGCTCCCTCCAAAAGGTAACAAGATTCGCCTACGAACACCTTTAGAGCTCACTAATTAAAAATGATTTAATATCTCATTTGGATAGCTGGTTTGTGCTAAGCTAATCAACAGCTGGCAGTAGCTTCATAGTTAGCACGCAGAAATAATACAAGAAGCTAAATGTAGGTATAGGTTAGCCAGTGGAATAAATTATTTTGTCATCAATCACAGTGAAGAGGTCTTAATTGAAATATACTGAAATGGGTTTCAGAGAACCATACTGGACTTGGACAGTTCTCCAAAAAAAAAACAATTAAAAACACAATATAACTTTTTCCTGAAAAACTCCAGCCTGGTGGACCCTCGTCTCAGCTGCTTACAGTGTGTTTTTCTTTAGCTCCTCCCGCTTACTTCGTCATGCAGAACGTGGAGTGTCTGTGCGTGTTATGTCTGTGTGGCCCAGGTGTTTGGATGTTGCCCAGTCTGGGTCAGTCTCCATCGTCTCATATGTATGCTGACCTGCAACGACATTAAACGTTTGTAAAATGTCATAAAATCGTTCGATGTTATGTAGCTAGGTTCAAAAACAGTCTTAACAAGTCCAGATAAACCCGTTTCTGCTGCCCTGCCTGGGTGCCGTTTACTAGCGTGGCTAATCCAAAACAGTGCAAGAATATAATGTTAACACCAGCTTTACAAGACAGAAAACCAACACATTTAGTAACGTTACGTAAACAACAAAAACTCTACTTACCTTTATGAAAATGCAGAGAGTTCAGACAAACATGAACGGAGATATCTTGGAGAAAGTGATGTTTTTGTGTCTCCCCGCTGCGACCAAGGCCATTCA
>JAVQJF010012924.1:0-30664 GCA_036023855.1 Gadopsis marmoratus | reverse complement strand
AAATTATGCACAAACTGCCATCACAGATTGACCCGCGTCAAAGCCGCTCACATCCTTGCACTTGACCATTTTTCCTGCTTCAACACATCAACTTGGAGGACAAAATGTTCACTTGCTGCCTAATATACCCCCCCCCCCCACCCCCCCACTGACAGGTGCCACTGTAACCAGATAATCAGTGTTCTTCACTTCACCTGTCGGTGGTCATAAAGTTATGGCTGTATGTGCAATTAATTTTATTTTGACTTTAGGGACAGGTCTGTATCGTTATGTCACAGGACTACACCTTGACATTCCGTTGTTTTTATATTTGTTTTTTCTTCCACTCCCATGAATGATGTGCATATACTGTATAGAGCACATTAGTGACCGAACACTCCTTGATTTCTGAAGCACTCTTCATAATAACCATCGTCAAATTGAGCACTAATACCTGTCATTATTACTTGCATGTCTGCTGTAATGACAGTGATTTGGTCTTGCAGTGTCACATCAGCCATAAACAGACACCAACCACACTGTAGACTACCCTGTGACATTTTATATTTATGGCTGTTAGTTTTTTGCTTCTGCTCTAATGGCTGACATATGCTTGGCAAATTCCTGTCAGAAGATACTTGGTTTTCTCATAGCTTCTACATCAGCACCATTCCCTGTGATAACGGCATCACTGCTATGTCTCTTATTAATGATCTGTCAGAAACGGACTCTACCATTCTGATGTGTTGGAAGAACTTTTTCCAGCTACAATGAAATATACTGTATATTCATCGGAGTCCTGAGAGAATCTATCAGAATTTCTCATTCTGTCTCAGCTGTATCGGAGGTAAAACCAATCCTGACAATCAGTCATTTATATCCATATAGGTACATCGGTGCCTTCTGATGTTGACATCTCTTGTCACGTCTTTGCTCTAATCATTGTGGTGTTGCCCAGGCGTGTTGTATCAACCATGAGCAGATGTGGATGCTACTACAGGTTTCTACATGTCTTTTTATATTTCTCACTGTTGTTTGTTTATTTAGTTGCAATGAATGATGCACTGATGACAGATTCCTGGCAGAACACGCCTGGATTTCTGATGCGCTGCTCTGTGACAAGCAGCCCTTAATGATGAACACATCACTCTTGATTCCCTTTTTGAATGTTTCCAATGTGTCCACATACCACAGCAACAATGCCCTGAAAACTGACTGTGAAACAGCTCCCCATGTCTTTACTTGTTGCTGTGCCATGTTTTTTTTTTTGGATGCTGTGAGTGATCCATGACAGGGTGCTCTGGTGCTGTGTTCACCACAATTAACCTGAAGTACCACAGTTGATTCCCTTTGCATCTCTACTTTTTCTTGGTTGGCCCTTTCCTCGAGACCGCTATTTGATGGATTACCATGAAATTTGGTACAGATATGGATGGTGCCCAGAGGACGAATTCTAATGACTTTGACCTGCTGCTTGCCGAGCAGGGAAAGTCAGAAGATCACCAAAGTTTTCAGTTATCCTGAGAAATATCTCAACTTCTACTAGATGGACTGGCACAAAACTTTGTACATGCATTAACTGGTCAAAATTAAAATTCGTCCTATATATACATTCCCACAAGGCTCCACTGCACTTTGTGTTTAGTGCTAATTACCAAATGGTATTGAGCACGCTGAAGTGAGACAGTAAAGGTGGTCAATAAAGCCCGTCTGAAATCAGCATGTTAATGTAGTTATTGTTAGCATACTGGTGTTAGCATTTAGCTCAAATCTAAGCCTTTCCATATAAGTTGCCCAACTCTAATCCTAACATTGATTCTGCTTAAATCAAAAATGTTCGCGTGCCTAAACGTCAATGAAAACTGAATTACAGAACAAGTGACAGTGGCATGTCCAGTTATCACATTAAAAGATGGTGTAATTAAATTACATATAAATAATCCATCTCAGAGGTTGTTTATTTAATTGTGTTTTATGACCATTGTGGTAACAATTTATAATACTGCCCGGGCATCACAATGTAATTTGGTTGTATGAATCGGGTACTAATTAAATGCTAACCATTTCCAACTGGTACTTAAATGTAGGTACAGTGGATGAAAAGCAGACTATGGGGAACAAAGGAGTAGCAATTACCCCAATGATGGAAACAGGTGTCTTTTCTGAAACTGAGCAGGTGTAGCTGGAGTCATGCTTTCACATGGATCTCATTTATTGGAGGCATAAAGCAAATACACCGCAGGTCTCTTAAGTAATTATTTCATACAGGTTTATGGTGTTTTGTAGCTTTTAAAAGTCACTTTCCAGTCTGATGTGTTTGTTTTTTGCAAATATTAATTCTAAACATGGTCTGTACCAGTAATAATTCACTTCCTAGCACCATAATTATATTTTTTTATACTGCAGAGGGAAGTGGTATTTTAAGGTTGATTTAGCTCAAATTACAGCCTTTTGGATGGTACATGAATAGAATTAAATGATTTAATTACTGTTTTTCCCAGTTAGAGCACTGCAGAAGGAACTGTGATTCCTTTTGAGGTGCGTATGAAATAATAAATCCTCATAGTAACAGATGTGGCCTTTGTGCTGAGCTGAAGATCTTCCCCATTCCAACATAGACGGTTTCCCTGATATGTGATCAGCACTCCATCTTTTTGTTATTCTTTATGGTGATTTTCTAGGCCCTAATGTTCCAAATCTGATTCCAGATATAAATATTGTTTTTTCTTTACCAAGTTTACACAAAGGTCACATGTGGCTTAAATGCAGAACTGTTAGTCTTGGAGGAGTTCATGAAGTCTTATACCATGGCCATGGAAAATACTTCTGATTGGCTGGCATATTCTCCTCTGAGATGTAGTGAGATAAAGTTGCACAAAATGTAAATACTCAAGTAAGGAACAAGTACCTTGAATTTGTACATAAGTACAGTACTTGAGTAAATGTACTTAGTTACATTCCATCAGTGCTTAAATGTAGTTCCTGCCAGTTTAACTGTATTTTTTAACTGTATTTCCCATAAAGTTTGAGTTCTGTGAATCTGAAACAGCATTTTGAACGGAATGTTGTCTTTACAGCAATGTAAAGAAAAGCAGTAACCACCTTAATTCAGTCATGACTCGTAATAAAATATGGTTGAGACTAACTTTAGATACAATAGTGATGGGATCTTTTCAGCTTTGTTGATAGCTCATATTGGTGTCAGATTGTGGAAAAATTAGTTTGGTTGCAGCATCTAAGTGGATATGATGACTTGAAGTGTGATCACGTTGTGGTCTTAGTTTTCCTCAAATATCTCAGTGAACTTTGCAGCCGGAATGAAGGCTGGTGTCGTCCTCGCTCCATTCTGTTGTGAGTCATGGGAAATTGAAGCAGGCGTGAACAGGATGTTAATTGCCTGTGTGATCAGATTCTCCTCCCTCACTGATGTTTGGCTCCAGGAAGTCTTTTAGTCTCTCTTTCACCCCTTTTCTGTCACTCGGAGACGGAGAGAGTATTGACAAGCGTCCCTTGGTGGAGCAGTATTGTAAGTAATGGTCATAGATTGTGGGGAGCGTGCGGAGCACAGAAAGACAATAGACTACATTAACTTATACAGCAGTGAAGGCCAGCTCGATGCCGGCTCATCAGTGGACTGAGACCATAAATGACAGTGGCTGCGACGTGGGCAGGGACGGGGGATGAATGTCACATCGCAGACGGGGACTAAAATTGTCACTCTGTCTAACCTTGTCAGCTATAACACTTTCAAGGTGGACTGACAAGTGGTAGGTGTGTGTTTTTGGAGGTCTTGATTGAAGAATGTGATTAAATACTATGAACTCTAGCTTATTGAACATTTCAAGTAAGGCTAGCGATTATTTTCTCGATTAATCTACTAGTTTGTTTGGTCTATAAAATATCCAAGAGTCCAGACATTTAAGACAAAGGAAGTCTCTAAAACATGACTCTGTGATTAATCGATTTTCTGTCCATCAGCTAATTGACTAGAATAATTGTTGCAGCTATAAATTCAAGAGACCTGTTCTACTTCCAATATAGATTAGTTTGTTGAAACTTGACAGGTGCTATGTAATATGTCATGTTTCTCAAATTTAATACCTTGCATGTGTCTCTATCACTTCCTGTCATCTGAATTCATTTCTAATGTTTAATGTTGGGAATCTTTTTTAAAACACCATCTGCTGTTGAAGACACTCTAAAGGCTTTACTTTAATTTGGTGCTGTGAAGAAATCCAGTAGAATCCCTGCAACATCTGCTGGGAAATGATCTTCTTTTACAGTTATTACAGTGTAGAAATATTGGCGTGTACCATATGTGGTAATTATTTATTCATGCTAAATGCTACAGGTAGCACTTGCAATGATTTGTTCATTCAGATTGTAACAGTCTGGGGTTCAGGCAGCGGAAGAGGTAACCGAGCGCAGACGGTACGAATACAAAGGACGAGTTTAATAGAACAAAAGAACAGTTAGAGGCGGGTGGGCAGATAAATCCAAGTCAGAAAACAAAACGCGAGGAACCTCCACAGGCAAAAACAGAAAACATCAATGCAGTCCCAAAGCAAAGAAAAGTCCACGGGAACAAAGAGAAGCCACAGGGGGCAACCCGAACATGAGCGAAGCGAACATGAGCATCCACATAACAAGCAATGGACTGGCAACAAGCATGGAACGAGGCAGGTATAAAGAGACAAGGCACTAACGAAGGAACACGAGGCAGGTGAACACTGGGAACGGGTGAAACTAATCCATGAAATCCAGGGCAAGCACAGACAGGACAGGAAGGGCTTCAAAATAAAACAGGAAACGCAGAATGACAATCCCCGGGACATGACACGAGGAGGAAGACAGGCTGTCGTTTCCTAACCTTTGACACCAGTACGAGAGGTTTGTCGTCTACTGGTGATATATTTGCGGTTGTAGTTTTGCATTATTTTACAGTTGGAAGTATGGCTGCAATTAAGTTATTTTCATTGTTATTAATCATTCGGGTCATAGTCGTAATTTCCTAAAGCCCAAGTTTTGACGTCTTCAAATGTCCAAAGCCCAAATCTATTCAGTTTAATATCGTATAAGAAAGAACAGCAGAAAATCCATAGAATTTATCAGCTTGAGCGAGTGAATGTTTGAAATTTGTGCTTAAGAATGTTGTTGCTGACTAATCGATTAATCATTCTTGGCACTATTTGGAACATTTATAAAATCAAAAATATGGACACGAATTTTGTATCTGATTGTATGTTTCTCTAATTTTGGGGGGTTTATTTTTAATTTAGGCTGCAACAATAATGCTTTGCTATGCTCCTTTTAAGAGAACCATGTAAAAAATGCTGTTTCCAGAACCCAAGGTGACATATTTGATTGTTTGATTGACTAACAGTGTAAAGCCTATAGATGTGCAAATTTTTAATGATAGATAAACACATTAGTAAAATAGGTACCAGAAAATGTTTGGATTTTTTTCTTGATTAATGCCTTTAAGAAGAATTGATCAATTATTTCAACTGTGCAATTGACAAATTTTAGTTGATTAATCGTTTCAGCTCTGTCATATTTGTTGAATCAGGGTATATGTAGGAATCATCATAAATCACCAAGTTAAATTCCAGACCCTTTCAACATATTTTAAGACCGTAACGCCACACATTGTAACTGGTTATCAGCAACACACTTTAACTTACATTTACAGTACTATAACAAAATTATTTGGCCTAAGAAATACAACATTGGCCATAAATGATATTAATCATATAGGCCTAGAGTCAGTCTGAATCTATGTTCCAAAAAATACCTATCAATGCCAAGATGTTTTAATGCTTTTTAAGACCCTGTGGATGACATGTGACAGAAATGCTGAAAAGATTGAAGTCCCTAACCCTATAGTCCCTAATCCCTAACCCTAATCAATTAGTTGAAAGACAGAAACTGATTCAACAACTTTGATAATGATAGTTTAAGTTTTTCAGGGAAAAATGTGAGGACTTGCTGTTTCTCTTTGTTTTATATGGCAGTAAGCTGACTAAGAAATTGTAATCTGCATTTAATCAGCAAACTACTTGTTGAAATTGAAGCACTAAACTACAGAATAATTGATACTGAAAACAAGTGAAGACACTGCAAAAGGACTGATTTTTACAATATATTTAATTCGATTTTTTTCTTACAAAACAATTCCCTCATAAACCAGAACACACAAAATGCATAAAGAAAACTGTACAGTCAGTTTTGTCATGTCTGAACGTGTTCTAAACATGAACAATGTTATCTACAACAGTGGTTCCTATCAATGTCTATCACACCAAGCGGTTCAGCTCTGCAGCCCCTTACTCGGGGGGGTTAAGGGAGGAGAGGTACGGAAATAGTCATGTGACACTGAAGGTAGATCCAAACAAACAACATGAGCTAGCCAATAATGTAGTTACATCAGCAAGCATAGGCGCAGTCTCTTTGTTCCTGCTCTCCTTGGCTCTAGTAGCGATGTCATACTGCTGAATCGACCTTAAGAGATAAGCTAACAGACGTGACAAAGAGAGGCCAGAAAAGTGACTTTCTCACAAGCAACTGTAAACCGTGTGAGATCACTGAGAGGGCGGAGATCTGTCTTCATTACATGCATGTCTCGGATAGATTACTCGCCGTTGGGGGGGGGGACTTTGGATGGGATAGTGAGCCTGAATTTTTTAACAATAACTTTTTTTTCTTCATTGATACAGTGAGAAAACGGGGCAATCAATTTAACAAATCTCCATTCAATAAACATAAATTTATGTATTGGTATTATATTTCTCTCCTCAGTGCAACAGTGGTCTAGGAAACATTATCATCATCGAGTCATTGCCTTCAAAACGTTCATCAAACTGGCATGGCAGATTTAGCAATACCTAAATCACAAACAAGAACGACAAATCTGCTTCACTCTTGTGTTTATTTTTTTCTTTTCTTACAGAGCTTGGTTTCTAGCCTACACATTGCATTTGCATTGGGGAGTTACAGGCACAACTACGTATTAGGAGAAGATGATTCATATTTAATTTGGGCTACTGTTCGGTTTCTGGGAGGCAAAAAAACCCCCCGCAACTCAAGAGCAGATATATACTCCAGTCACAAGACTCCAGCTGGATTTACAGTGGTACACTTTTCTTACAGGACTCCCACAGACTTTTACTCTGACACGGCAAAAAGAAACCAACTGCAAAATCCTAAAGGCTGTGAGTATTTGTGTCATGATTACATACTCTGCGTATACGTATGGTACAAGGTCTTGAAAGTTTGTATAATGCTTAATTTTCAACATCATCTGGTGTTTCATCATCTAAGCCAAAATGTATTTAATAATTAAATGGAAACAATCCTGCCATTGCCATATTTATTGGTCTCCTGGCATTTATAGTCACATAGTTAGTATGTTAGGCTTTGAGAGTCTGGACATTTTGGTTTAGATACCTTGAAGGTGCTTGGATTTTACTCCTAAAAAGATGTATTTCTATTCATTTAACAGCAAGTTGACATCGTTTTTATTCTGGAATATGTCTTGTCTGAATCAAAAACAGTTTATGCAGGCCGACTATTTGTAGAACCTGGCGCATTCTAGAAATACAATGAAGGAAGTTGCTAGTTTTCTCAGTATGCAGTTCCTTCATTTCTCATCCAGGTGTGATGTCTTGCAGGTGTTAATTTCAGTAGCAAGCTCATATAAACGAGAATGATTAAAATGCATGTTTAAGGAGAATACAAATTTTGCATTACGTGGGAATCAGCTTATTGAAAAATAGCTCCTGATTCATTTTATGATGAGTAAACAAAGACATCTATGGCAGATGATAAGGATAATGACAGATAAATATTAGAGGATACTTATTTTTAGCTGTAGTTTGAGGCTGTGAGGCCCCGAGCAGCAAGAAGAGAAAAAAAGAAAAAGCCATTGCCCCAAGACTGGCACCCATTTTAGCTCGATATCTAAGAGCCATCATGCGTGTTGCCTGAGCCAAGTATGCATGGACAGACCTGTCAAGAGGCAGGAATGTTTAAGAGACATTATGTATCCAGTCATTTCTGCTAACATTATTACATCGGCAGAGAAGCAGCGGCGCTGTCTAGCTGCTAATGGTTCGTCATTATGACGATTGGTGCAAATGGTAAAAGCAAATTACGCGGAAGATGACGCAGCTCAACCACAGAGTCGGCTAGTTTGAAAGACGAAGAGTTGCTGGTGTTTATTCGGTTACTACCTCGAGACAGATAAAACCGGGATTTTCAAAAATAGGTATACATCTTTTAGAATAATAATGATAAACAAACCTGTACAACTAACAATCAATGCGTATTCCTGGAAACACTGGGTTTAAAACAGTACATATTGCTAATGTCTGTAAAAATGTATCCCTACTATTGAAACAGGCTGCTAGGGTTGTTGAAATACAGCATATTTTTCCTGCGCAAATGACAAATGTTTTTTGTTGTTGAGTAGACAGAAACTATTAAAAATACTTTTTCCTCTAAGTAAAGCTGAATAAACACCACTTGGCGAGTGTAGTCTACCTGCCTTGTACTTTGATGCACGGCTCTCTGGGAGGATGTACAAATGCTCACAGCCAGTCAGATAGCGGAGTTGATGCCACTTTGGCACGGCCTCAGCATGTGGGTCAGCGTAAACCGGAGTCATTACCCTGAGGGAGTCTGCTAAGTGGCATTTTCAGGCTCCATAGCACAGAGTTGTGCTGCAGGTACAGAATAAATGTGAGAGACAGCGGGGAGACGGATTATACCATTGCAAGAGACCACAAGATGTACTGCTCATTTCTGGTTAGGCTTCCCCCCTGCGAGCGAAACATCCATTGTTGACGATTAATGGACCAATCGGGCTCTTTGGATAGACAATGTAAATAGAGGGTATTACACATGTGCATAAAGCCAACCTCTGCCGGCAGGAGGAGAATGAAAGCTTTGAGAGGGAGGATACAGTACAATACCATGACGAAGGCGAGTAAACAGATGGGCTGGTAGCTTTTAAAAGGACTCAGAACACACAGACACTAAAGGCAGACAGGACAAACAGACAGTTTGTGGTGGTTATTATATGCAGCACTGGTGAACACGACAAACATTGTTGAGTTAAACAAAATCGGAAAGCTTTTTACTCTAAAAAAAGTGAGCATTGTGCATAGTTCATAGTTCGTTAATAACCCCTCTTCAGGTACCTAGTTGCTGTGATAACATGGAAGGAAGTGCAATAATGTACAATTCTGTATAGTTAAGTGCACATAGATCACTGTTGCACTGAACGGCATTGACACTTTCTCCCAATAGAAATATCACAACAGGGTTTCTTAATGTTTTCTCAATTACTCTATTTTTAAGTGTACTTTTGTTACAATAATCCCTCTTGCTCAGTCCCAGGGTTGAGTCCACATCTTATGTATTATAGGAAATTTGGCCAGATCTTTCCTTTTTTCAATTTACGCCTGTCCCTAATCCTACGTCTCCTGCTTTCTTTTTTCTTTTTTACTCATACCTCGCCGACCCAGACAACTGTGTTCCCCCTCTTGATGTCTGACACCTCGCAGTGTGGCGTTCTCTGTTTGCCGTTCAGGACAAAGAGGGACTCGGCTGACGGTGTCACCAGGTACTGTCCGAACAACCCGCTGGAGACCACCACTCTGTTGGGGCCTCCCCAGGGCCAGGCTTGGGGGGCCAGGGGTTCCTTGAGGCTCCGGAGAACCTCGGTGCGGCCCGAGGATAGATCGGCAAATAGCAGATCTGTGCCTGAGCCCGAGGTGGCCACAACCACATTCTGGTTGGACTCCATGAAGGAAGGCTGGAAAGCCAGATCAGAGACAGCTACGGGCTCATCCAGTTCCTGGTTGAGAACCAGCTTCCCCTGGAATGAAACTGTCTGTACTATCAGCTTTGAGCCCTGCGGGTCAGGTGTCACAATGTAGCGGCCGTCTGGTGACACAAAAGGTTGCCCCGTGATGTTTAGGTTCGGACCAATCACTGCGTCCGTCACGCTATCAATGAGGAGCTGGGGCGGGGCTTGCAGGTGGCTCTTGCTCTGGCACTGAATGAAGTAGAAGCCGCTCAGATGTGTATAGGCCATGCTGAGGGGTATGCAGCTGTAGTTCTTGAGGCTGATGGTCTTGACGCGGTGGAAGGTCTCCAGGTCAATCTTGTGTACCGCAGGTTCATTTTTGAGGAAGACAAAGGCAAACCTGAATCGACAAAGTTCAAATAAAGGTTAATAGCCTTTCTAGAGTTTTGGGGGGAGCAGTGATTAACACACGTCGAGATTCTCATTAGATTTCTCATTTGCTCTTTTCTCCTTTACTTCAGAAGGACAACCATGAGTGAGCAATGAGGTCACCTGTGTTTTAAGGTCAGAGGTGGCTGTGTGTGTGCGCTGTTTTACCTCACGTGCGTGATGATGAGGTTGGTTGGAGGAATGAAGAAGTCGTTGACCCTCTGGAAAGTTGTGCGGATGGCATGATGTACTTCTCCCACACTGGCTTGAGGAATTACCTGTAGACAATAACATAGAACGTCATGAATATTAAATACCAACACAGAGACGTAAAAACATAACATGATATTGACAGTGAAGTTGTCCGCTTTACCAGCAGAGACCATCAAAAAAACATGACATGGCTCAAAATATACAGGGACATTTCTACCAAAGAACAATCTTTGTCTCCTTTGACCAATTTTCATAAAATAATTGCAGATGATTATGAAAATATTTAGTTGCAGATGGGGCTGCGTAGGTGCTGACCGGTCAGGGTGCCCATGCTGTCATGTTATGGCTGATCGCTGTATATGCAGCACTGAACTATAAATAATTCTCAAAAATCCAGTATCTGTTGGGCTGCAGTTAAGTGTCCTGCTCCAAGGTGGTTAAAACCGGTGATCTTTTAGCGCCATCAGAATGCTCCTGGTTTCCGAAAATAAACGCTCATATCTCAAGTCTGAACAGCCGGAGCTCGTCTGTGTGCCCATATATCCTGTACCAGATTAACATCTGCCGTGTATGAGCTGATGAAACGTGGCCACACCTCAGTTCTCTGATAAAGCATCTTATTCAGTCGTGGTTGTCTTAGAAGCACACACACCACAATAAAAGCTCCATCTCTCATGTCGCACACCCGGCACCGAATCAGCATGTTTGCAAAGTGCATGCACTTTTGATGGGCTCCCGAATGTCTTGTTCGCGACTCGTGCTCCATCATGCATGCCTGCATGATCAGGTCACAGTGAAGGACGAGTGACGTGGTTTATGGGACTTTTGCCCTGTAATCCTGCTTCCCGAGTAAAAACCCACTCTTTTCCTTCTGATTTCACTACTTTATATTCTCGCAGAAACTTGGCTCATTGAAGCAGTTCTAGGTTTAGGCAGCTAGGCAAATGTTCCTACAGAGTGTATAGAATATTGTTTTAAAAGGAAAGAACTAAGTCAAAAATCTATTTTGATGTCTACGCCTACGCCACTAAAGCTGAACCCCTACCTGATGCCCAGTGGGGGGCCAGACTCCACACTCCCTCCTCAAAACGATCAAATGCAAGAAAATAAAAATAGCAGTTTAAGTTGCCGAGTTACGTTAGCTGCACCGCTCATCCAAAGCCTCCCTCTCTCTCTGTCTCAATCCTCGCCATCTCATCCATTTTTAACTAAACAAAAATGCCGGCTTCTCGCAAGACACGAAAAGAATCCTCATTAAAAAAAAAAAGTAATTACAACAGTTGCAGAATACAATGACGAGAGTTAATGAGGTTCAATGTAGTATCGCTCATGTATTATTAGGCAGCTGATGTGGTCTCCAGGGCTGCAGGTGCTCTCAACTTAATGCCACTGGCTTCCCTTTGTCATCGCTCATCCTTGGATTTCATATCCACACACTCAGCAACAAGGCCCAATTGAGTTTTAGTCTGTCCCTGCCTCACTGGCTGCCCTAATACCTGAGGGGGATTTGGTTCTGACTGAGTAGCTTTTGCTTTTCAACAACATTCACTCTCCAGAAGCCTTGAGTAGGTTTGATTATTTTTTTTTTACTTTCTCATCTAACTACAGTACATCCAAATGAGATGGAATTCCTCAAATGCTCCAGTGTATTTGTGTCATTTAGGGAATTCAAGACATTTTACAAGGCACTTTAATATAACCCTGCATGTTACATGCATTACACATTTTAAAACTTAAATGAATCCTTTGTGTGTTCAGATCAGATATTCATGTAAAATACTCTAACACTAAATTAATATAATTAGTTTTCATGTCACACAATCATCTATATTCCAGTTGCAAAATTTGGCATCCATTGTCTTCAGATTCATAGTCTTGTTACATAGTTCTTTCATAACATCAATTGATTCACATTACGTTTCAAAAACATTTATATATATATATATATAATATATTATAAAATATAGCCTCTAGTTTTTTTCAGGTTGAGTTCCTGCAGGATTATTTTCTGGCATCAGTCCTGATATTCAGGTATCACCACTCATTTCAAAGAATTTTAAATAATACCCAGCCCTACCTGCAACGACAAATTCTGGGTTGGAAAAAGCTGAGAACTATTGTATGACAATAATGTGTCTTTATATGAATGGCACTTTGCAAAACAAAGTAACAATGTCTTTCACATTAAAGAGATAAAACTGACGAGTGACAGGTCAATAAAACAGAAACGACAAAGGAAACACGAGGAAACTGGGATAAACCCCACACTTAAAATGTGGCTTTATGATTAAATTAGCTTTTTCTGAAGAGATTTAAAAGTTGAAACGGTAAAGATGGAGATGTCGAATTGAATACTTTTGCTCCTCCTGTGACAAATTGTTGTCGTAATAATGGTTTGATTTATAATAATCTGTCTTAAACATATATTTGGCAAACCTCATGGAGAGAGAAATAGGGAGAAACAGATGGGTTCTTGTGTGTGTACAGAGAAAAACAAAGTGCCCATGTGTTAAATGTCTTGTTGGCACGTAGCTGCAGACTGGACTGACAGTCTGAAAGGCCATGTCTCTCTCTGCCTGTCGGTGATTCATCCATTTGTCTTCTCTAATGAATTGACAATCACACTCCCTCTGATGTTTACACAGAGATATTGAGCCATCCTAAAACTTGGCTGCTTAAAAATACCACACACGCTGAGCTGAACGCACACCTACACATCACGAGCACACAAATTAACATGCGCAAACACAGACACACACATGTATGATCTGCTGAAGCGAAGCGGTGCCTCTGGTAGTGACAGGCTGCTGCTGAACAGGTCAATTACTTTCAGTCCAAATGATAATGACATTAGCGAGTGGACTCCAATCCATTATGCAGTTTCCCTGCAATTGCATTTTTGAGTGATTCATGCCCTACTCTCTAATTATTCATTACTCCTGAACGACTGCAGGAAGAGGGGAAATGAATAAAATGAAAACCATAAAAATGTGTTTTCTGCAGTTCAAGCAGCAGCCAGAGAAGGGAGAAATGTTATGCAAAGCTGCTTTCTGCACTCTGATTGTTTCAAATTATACAAGGAGAAAATTGTTTTGTCTGTGATGGAAAAACATCTTTTCATAAAATGTTCTGCTTCATTTAAGACTATAACCTCTGCTAGAAGTTTAAAAATGGCTCCAACATAAACACCATGAGTGTGCACCTTAACTGAGACAACTACACAGAAACAAATCCCCTGCTAGTACTCCTACACTCTGAAGAAAAGGTGCAAAACTGAAGAATTCGCACACGTACACACAGCCTACTTGGCCATGCAGATTGTAAATCAGTAGAAAACGGTTAAAGCCCCCACACAGGTGGTTGTCTTCTCACTACTCTTTGTTGCCAGACCATCGTGACACCTTTAGGTCTATAACAAGCTACCATAACGGCTAAAGTGTCATTTAAAAAAAATCTGGAAATAAAAGTGCAAAATGGAAACATTACAACATCATGAAGACACATTATTTATAGGAACATTTCACAAACGACTGCAGTACCATTAACAGCTCCACAACCACTGATTAAATATTAAATGTAATTGAAACCACCAGTGGTCAAAAAACCAACAAAGTAAACAGCCCCGGGAAAAAAAAAAAATGTAAGCATTCAAGTGATTTTCTGAATATAAAATGAGTCATTTCACTGCAAAAATCCTCTGAAGAATGATAAACCTGAGAGTGTATCATCCCTCTGCAATCCCCATAATGAATAGACGCAGCACATGATTATAATGGGATCCTTTCCTCCAATGAGACAAAGCAGAACAATAAACATGTTTGTGTCTATTACAGAGATTACAATGGATCCCTCGGTGGCATTACTCGTGGTAGAGTCCTCCACTATTGCGCGCTCACACACACCCACCCACACATACTGTCCCTATTAAAAACAGCATCGTATGTGCACCAGCTCTGTTCCCTTTCCCCTCCCCTCCACCTCCTGGACCCTGCATCCTTCTCTCTCTTCCCTCGACTCACCCAATCCCCCGAGGTGGATTAAATACAACCACACCTGCGATCATTTCTCATTTGTGAAGCCTCAAACACCAGCGGTCCAAAGGGACGCCAGGCACCAGCCGACAGCACCGCAGCTGTGAATTGCTGTTTTGCTGGCTTGGTAAATGCTCTAAAACATACATAGATTAGATGTTGTCACGCAAATACTTAGCACATAAACAGGGACGCAGGTACACGGCGGAGCTCAATTAGTTATGAGGCGCTGCTTTCCTCGCTTGGTGAACTTTCTACAGCTTATGTAGATTATATTCTTCCAGGAGGATAATCGCTCATCAGAGATCACAAATAAACACAGCAAAATTAGATGTAGAAATAAGACAATAACAAAGAGGGGCTATTTTGCACTTTTAAAACCGCACTAGGCTGGATTTTAAATAATCACCACACTGATTGAAAAACGAGGCTGTAATAGAGATGAGCTCCCTGTTCCTTAATCAAGAAATTAATTACATTTTCCAAAGTGACATTGTAGTGATGAAAATGTACTAACACAACGTTTTGCGTACAGGACGGGACAGAATAAAACTCAAAAAAGACCAAAATACAACAGTGTCTCCTAAACAGTAACAAATACACACTCCAACATCCGCTTGTTGCTGTTTAGCTTTCTAGTAGTTCAACTATTTGGCTCGTCTTTATAGAGGAAACACGGCAAAGAACTACAACAAAACTAAAGAGAATTTTTGAGCATGAGACACCCAGACACAGACACACACACAACAAAACACACTTACCTGAAGTGTTGGATGTGTTCTGTCCATATCCCCCCATGTTAGGACCCAGACCTGGTCGTGTGACTTGTCATAGAGCATTTTCACTGGAAAAGGATCTGTTGTTACTGCCTAGAGGAGATGGAGAGAGCGGGGAGAAGATTAAAGAATTGTTCTTGAGCTAAACAGATGTTTTCCATGTTGTGCTGCAAAGTCACAAGAGCCCAGCTCATATCAGTGTAAAAACAAGAGAAACATGTCCATTACTTACAAATGTTACACTGAACACTCAAGAACAAAAACTACAAAGCAAAAGCATCTAAGCTGATACATAATACAAATGTAATTTATTGCTGTTAAACTAAAGGAATACTCTCCTTAATAGAGTTGGACTGATTGGCCTGCTGATATTATGGGGGATTATTAGCCTATCACAGATACAGTGTACTGTACTAGCATCGGAGGATATGTTGGTCGATAAATAACAGGAAATTGCAGCATAGAAATGCCAAAGATGTTTTAGGGACTTTAGTTAAGTATTTTAATTAAGTGTTGCCATGACGTAGTTTTTCCACCAGAAGGCACTGATAAGATTATTTTTCAACAGAAAAATGTCCTGCTCAGTAGATCATTGGCCACAACTCTTTAATAACCAGATTTAAGCAAATTTAACAATGTGTGTTTATGTAAAAAGAAACAAATAGCTGATTGATCATCTTTTTAAACCATCTGTGCTGGTCTCAAAATCACTTGGGCTTTAGTTCTTAATAATATAATTGCTAACCTAACACCAAGGCTTGGGAGACCACTGTTGTCTTGGTTGGACTACCTCACCAGTAAGACCCCTGCTACTATACTCATATACCACAATTATAAGAGAGGTCAGTGTCAGATGAAAACAGGATGATCTGCGGCAAACAAACTAATGTATGAGAGCAAAAAAAAAGGACCTTGTTGAACGCAAACAACTCATATATATGAACTGCGGATGTGTAAGAGACCCCAGGCCAGCAAAATTGATCTACGATCGCGACTTACAAGCAGATCGCAAATGGTGCCAGTGTCCCATTTCACAAATGACTCACTAAAAAAAATTGCAGATAGATTTGCCTCTTAGTCCTACAGTCCCCTTTTGTGCTCATGCCTGGTTTGTAAGTACGGTGCCTGTTTTAATTAGTTAAATGTGTCAAAATGAATGCGAGAGGAAATTATCTCAAGTTGCAAGCTGCAGCTTGCATTTTGCAAATTTGGTGAAACTGGCCACAGCATAATACCCAGCAATCCTTTATATACTCAAGATTATACCGTTATCGCTTCTCATACTAAGTAGGCGTAGTAAGGAAGAAGTTCACAGTGCTACTGCTGGAGAGGTTTGAGTGAGGACATCTGACACACATCAGCTGAAAGAACAGAAAGAATACAGAATAACTTGCAGAGACTGAAAAGGAAGAAGGAAAGGAGAGAACAGACAGACAGGAAAAAGAGAGATGCAGGGGTGGGGTCTTCTCAACCCTCAGGTCTGCTGCAATGTCAACAACAAAGAATAATACAATCCATTACCCTGCTTCTGGCAGGGTGGACGGGGAGCTACTGACACCCTCACCAGTGGAGCGAGACCACGAGCTCTGTGTTCAGTAATGGGAGGTCCAGCCCTCTGCTCTGCACTGGTCAGCCAAGTGCCAACTCAGCATGTGTGCATGTACATGTGAATTTGCGTTTAGCTTCCTACATAATGGGAGCAGAGATAAAGCTGAGGTCAGGCCACAACACAGCAATGGGCTGGATTTCTTGTGCACCTCTAAAAGTCCCAAAAAACTGCTGGAAAAACTAAAAGTTGGAATTAAGGACCTGTTTGTACAAATTAATGTTGGTGATATAAGACAATATGTCTTGTTTGTTGTGTGTTTGCTTTTTTGCAGCAAACAGAAAAAAAATACTGTTTTGATAGCTTGTTTCATTATTAGATCTGATTTGAAAATGACAATACATAACAATACAAGACACAAAAAGCAGATGTTTCAAAGGGTGGCAGCTCTTATCGGTCTGGACCTGCCCTGAGATAACTTTGTTATGATATGGCACTATATATATAGTATGAAATTGAATTGAATTAAATGATTGCGATCTGATCTAGCTGATTGTGCCATGTCAGTTTCAGGGGAATCTCCTAAACCTTTATGCATACTATCAAATTAATAATCTGAGCTTCTGAATCAGGACCTTGCGTATTTGTGGCAAATAGCTAATGAAAGGAAAGGTGTTAAAGTCAGCAGAGTACAGCAGTGTATCAGATACATATTTAATTATTTTTTTTTTGTATCTTCTGTCGTTCCACCTTCTCGGCCTGCAAACTGGTTAAAATTGTAGTTACTTTTATTTATTTTTAAAGGTTAAAGATTTCATAAAATACTCTCAAACCTCAACCCTTGCGATAGCCACAATAGGTGAACCGAGAGATGCTGCAGTATTGAATGCAGGGTTTGATTGTCAGGAGGTCCCGTGCAGAAACCTCTCAGCAATGAAAGTACTTATTACCAAAACACTGGTTACCAATCTCATCCTTCAGGAAACTTCAGAGAAAAGAAACAGCATAACAGAAACCTAGATGACAGCTGCATGCCACCCAATGATTTACTGCGACACAAAAGAAACCACCATAGCACGTTAAAGCGACTACATAACCAGAGGTTTTGCCATCTGGCTTTCATTTTAATTATGCCAACGTGCCGTTTGTTTTTCATACACAGTGGGAGGCTTAGCTGGCACAGGTCTGACACATCAGAGTCAAGGTTAGATCCCTTTGTGGAAAAAGATAAAGGTGCAATTTCCTTGTGTGCACCAGCATGAAAAACCATGAAAGTCTTTAGTAGTGCACACATTCACAGCCTTCAGCTAGTGTCTGCTGGAAACAATGTGTGAAAACCGAAGGTATGAAGCTTTTTTAGTGAGTAATAGTGAGCAAAAGCATGTGTTGATAGAAGACCCAGATCTCTACTTCTGATTTATCAGTTTGAACATTTCTGCTTTCTCTAGATGGAGCCACTATTTAGGAGAAATCTATATTCGATGGAAGTATTCCCAACTGTGACATGTCAGGGATAACACTTTCTTCTATTTTACCAAAGAATCTTGCAAAAAGCTGCTTTAAATCTCATACTTGTTAAGGAAAGTGTTGCTTGCTGTCTTTTCTCTAAATATGGTTTGTGTTTGGTCACTTCTGTGAGAATTCTGAATGTATCATTATAAAATTTAAACTATTGTTTTGATCATGCATTCCTTCTGTCAGTGGACAAAGTGCATTCACTGTAGTCTGCCATCTTGTCTCTTGTTCTAAAGACCAAGCCAGAAATGTGCTTTGTTAAAAAAAAAAAAAAGCTTTGAGGTAACAGAGAAAGAGAAGAAAAGAAAAAAAAAAAGGGAGGATGCATTAACCTCCTGCACCCAGAGGCTAGACAGGGTCTCCATGAAAGAGAGAGGGGGTGATGCGAGAGAGGGGATTGGGTGATCAAGGGAGGAAAGAAGTTTTACAGTGTGGGATGGAGGAAGAGAGAAAACGGGGCAGTGAACTTTAAATGCTGAGACCATCTTATGTGCCAGAACATTTCTGTTTCTCCTTTAATTTTAATTTGAACAATTAACAGGGTTTGTACAGCTTTTGTAGAGTAAAATTCAATCACTTTTCAGGCACTTCCAAGGAACCTAAACCAAAAGTTTTTAGACTCTTGAAGGCTTTACCATCACATCTACATTGTTACTATAGTTAAAATTAAGCATTTCCCAAACTTTTAAGGCTTTGTACGAACTCTGAATTAAGAGGTTAAATTAAAACAAGTGTATCAGCATGTTGAGATTTTAAAACAAAACTGGTTTTCAGACAGGTCTCAGCATGAACGTGTGTATGAATATCTAACCTTTAGTTGCCTGTTGTATTTAAACTGATAACAAGGTCAACTTACGGGTTTATAATGATATTTGTGCACTGCTACCTGCTCCGTTTGCTGTCTCGCTCTCTCATTCTCTCTACTCAAGACTTTCACTTATCTCCCTCCTCCTTCTCCTTGAGTTAGACCTATTTCCTCTCATCCTGTACCTCAGTATAAATGATGTTGACCCTGGGAAGAACCCCTGAGGGATTCAGTCTCTAAACAGCCGTTACAGGCAAGATGAATGGCGAGGCAGCCAGCACCCACCTGGGCACCATATTGTTTCAAGTGCTTGAGGTGCATTTGATTTATTTTACCTTGAATGTGGTCTTCTTAGAATGCTGGCACTTCAATAGCGTGACAAGTTGAATTGAATGCACCTCACGTCGGTGATGCTGTTTGACATGTAGCCAAACATTGGCTGCAAGGATGTGTATCAACTATAGGTTAAATTCTGCATGTATCCAATGTTTCTCTCCCCCAAGAACTGAGCTTGGTGACTAGGTAAGATTTTTATATAAAATATATCTGTTTTATCATCCTAAACCTAAACCTCAACCGTAAAAGTGAAACTGCATTATCCTGCCCCCCTATTTTACTGTTGCTACAGCTGTCAAGCTTTAATTCTAACAGGTTACAATGATAACTGTCAGATTTACCACTCAAAATTCACAGTAATTTAAAACAACAAACAGAAGAGTGTTTGATTTCACAAAGAGGTACACAAAAAGCATTTTGTCATGTCTAGCTGGCAACCATCCATTTTGCTGGCTGAAATAACGAATCATTAGCAGATTTTTAACAGCAATGTCAACACTGCAACTTGGTTATCATCAAGTTATGATAAAAAACTGAGAAAAAGTCGGCATCCATATAGAAGACATGGAAATAAAGAAACAGCTTGCAGCTCTTGTATTGAAGTGTAGAGCTGGTTAGTTCCACTATTACAGGATAGTTATGTAGGAAAAACGGTTTGATAATAATTGATTATATATTTCATACAGACAAAACATATAAACTGATTAATATAGAAAAACAAACTTGGACCAGTAACAAAGAAGTTAGAATTATGCTTCACTGTTATTATTTTAAAACAATATGTTTCACTTTTACCAGAAAAAGAGGATGAGGACTAACTGATGTGTAAACACAATGCTATCTCAGATAAAAGAGTTTGGCTAGGGTGGCAAGAGTATAAACATCTCAAAATCTAATCAAGATTGTCCCTGAAAGATTGAAATAACAGATGTAGACTACTTAAATTCTTACTACTAAAATTAATCGTCCATAAGTCCACATTTGTCATTGTACATTATTCTGCGTGCTGAACTTTCTTAACCCTTGTGTTGTCCTTCGGGTCATTCTGACCCGAAATGCCATTGAATTTGCCATTGCACTGATCCGAAGGGCGACACAAGGGTTAAGGGACTTTATAATGTCAATTACTAAGTCATGCATGAATCATTTCTGACATGTTCTGCGATCCTGAGACTTTGTTGTGTTGCGACAGGCCTGATTCCTGCTCCACCCACCTGCACCACCTTCTGTGCTTGAATATCGACGAGCAGCAGTCGGCTCAGGAGGGGCTGGGTCACGTAAATGTACTTATCCCTGATGTTGACTGCCGAGGACCACACGCAGTGCTGAGGTGACACCCCTTCACCTTTAGGGCACATCTCCTCCTGGGAAGAACCAACAGAGAGCAGGATGGGAGCAGGAAGAGAGCAAGAGGGAGGAAAAGGTTGGAAGGATTTCCTGGTGTAGCGGCACAGTGCATTTTGTGATGACATCGTGTTATCAAATGACAAAAGTCTGATCAGATTAATTATTCAAAGCAAACTGTAACTAAGATGACTTATTCAGAGTCTTTTGAACACCAGTGAAGAATTCTGTCTGGTGTAATCATTTATTCTTCTTTTTAAGTTTTTTTGGGGCAATTTTTGGATTCAACCGATAAATTCGAGAGGCAGACAGGAAATCTGGGGGGACGGAGAGCAGGATGACATGCAACAATGGGGACCTTTGAGATTTCAAATTGAGGACGTTTTGATTTACATGGTAAAGAGACCATCTTGACACCCCCGATTGATGTATTAATAACCAGCGGAACACACATCGTTGCATTGAACAGCATGTTATGTAAAATTTAGCATATTCTTTTGCCATACTGGGGTTAGAGCTGCAAATATTGGTTCTTTTCATTACTGATGCATTTAACTTTTTTTCAATTGGTGAATGAATCATTTAGTCAACAAAATATCAGAAAATAGTGAAAATACCAAGGTTCTAGGCATGTTTGAACTTCTTCTTATGTCAAAACAAGAGTCCAAAGATACATTATATAAGACAGAACAAAATCTACAAATCCTCACTAAAGCCAACAAATGTGTCATTTTTTACTTGGCAATGCAAAACAACTAATCATTCAGAATTGTTGATTCATTTCCTGTCAATTGACTAATTTGATTACTAAATGAAGCACTTTTATTGTGATATATATTTATATTGGGAAAATATTGTTGTTGCAGCCAGGTAAGTGAAGTTTATTTGTATAGCACCTTTTAACAACAAGGCAATTCAAAGGGCTTGACATGTGATATAAAAGGCATTTAGACAAGATATAAATAATTAAATAGAAAATAAAAATAAGATAAAATAAGAGATTATACAGGACAATAAAAATTACAGCACAGCAACAGTGTGGTGCAAAAATAAATAAAAGGCAGCGGCAAACAGAAAGGTTTTAAGCTTTCATGTAAAAGAACTTAAGTATTAATACAATATTGATTTCAATCACAGAGCCCAGCCTTACAAAAGGTGCATACTAATGTCTTTAACACAGCGTGCTTCATTCCAATAATAATGTTATTATTGATGCTACTAATAATAGCCATCACGACTGTTTCCCTTAGAAAACACTGTCTCCACTCGTCAGTTAGAAATCAGATTTTTTTATCAGTTTGAGGAGAACATAAATGTAAAGCCATGTACCCACTATACCACTACTGACTCAGGTAACATCCTCGACAGCCGTGCAGCCTACCGTCTTTGCTGACGAGTCATTTATGTGTGCACTCCACACTCCCTCACACACTACGTATACCGGTATGTAATCACTAATGCAAGCAAGCAAACACACACACGCACGCACGCACGCACGCACGCACGCACGGGTTGTGTTTCAAGACTTCCCACCTCCTCTCCACCTCACTAAAGTGGAGAAACTGCTGGCTTATTGAGTTTGTATTGATCTCTAATACAATTACAGGGTCCTGTAAAACCCAAATCCCTCAGAGGAACAAGAAAATTTACCATCTAAAGCCCATTGCTCTGGAAGAGGGACGTTCGCCAGTGGATTAAAAGCCCCAGGGTCTGTAGAATAGACTCTACACAAGTCTACTGGTGTGAGCTGCTGACTAATGGACATAAGTAATCCCATTATATTTAGTGAGGTGAGGGGCCCACTCTGGCAACAGGAAGAGAAGAAGGGATGGCCCTCATTCTGGTGGCAAATTAGCCCCCTCCCTTCACACCAAAACTCTACTGAATAACTACAGTACAGAATAAGATAGCGAAGATTGAGAAGGCTTGATGATTTATTCCCAGAGTTAATGTCGTGTCAGTTATCTGGGCTGGGATTTTAAGGACAAAACCTTAATACTTTCTCTGTTTAAGAACACCTGGTACCTTGCAGTGCTTTTTTGGATTATGGTACAACAACCTAATCAAGACCTATTACTGAGTGGGAGTAGGATGCTCTTAGGGGTGCACCTGATGTGTGAGTGAATGCCTTTCTTGATGTAAAAACAAACACTTAAGTGACATCTGCCTTGCACATAATTTGAATTGAATTTACCAGTTTCAAACACAGCCGTCCTAGAATCTATTTAGTGACATAGAGAGAAAGCTACTCATTACCCGACATGGCCATTTTTTTTTAATACACTAATCTTATTGAATCTATTGAACCACTGATAGCAAAAAAATGACATAACATGCGCTTACATAGGTAGCAACAATCCTCTCTGTTCGCTTCATGTGTCTGCGGATCTCACATTCACTGGGCTGAAGAACAGTGATGCCCTCGTCAGAAAACACGTAGAACATATTCCCCACACTCAACCCTGCAAGAGAAGACAGGAAGACAGAAACATGTTGACACACGTGCTTCTAAAAAAAGCAACACATACAAATTAAAATGAGCAGAAAATCCCACTCAATTCGTCTGACATTTGGGATGGGCAGTTCAATTTCCCTGCTGGAGGAGACACAGCCTGTTAGCATGCTATCATTTTAGCGGGGAAGGGCAATGTGTGGCTGCCAGCCATTTTGACAAGGCCTACAAAGGGCTCTGTCAGCAACACGTCCACAACATACCATAGCAAGAGGCATCAAATTAAAAGGCACAGTCTCTAAGAGGAAACACCTCGTCTGCTCTGTGTAAACAGCTGCTGACGAGTAAGCAAGGATCACAGTCTGATGTTCAGGCATTTGGATGAGCAACAAGCTATTACTGCTGTCAGGAATACGTCAAACGAGGAGAGACAATAAGCACAAATACACACACACACACACACAGTCAAAGAGGGCTGACAAACACTCACATATAAACCAAATGCTTAAACTGCATTGTAAACCACACTGGCTTCAGTTGGTTCTGTGGTAAACCTGATGTGGTGATGATGTATATAAAGCATATTGTATTTGTATTGCACTCTAAACCACAGTGGGTTTTCCAATGCAGTAGTAAAACTGTACTTGTGGCCATGCTGATGTGGTAATAATACACAGTATACTGTATAGTATAAAGACAGGGTGATTTTGTGTACTGCTGAAAACCACAAAGTTGTTTTTCCATGTAGCCACCACGCTGGGTGGTATTATTTGCAGAATGCATGAAATTGCTGCTTGTGTGTAAATGTTTCCTCCCAGGTGATCTGAAAAACAGATTAGAAAGCACACTAGCAAGAGGGTGGAACACCTTGGGCGTGTGCAAGGAGAGGAAAAAGAAGGAGGAAGCAACATTTGAAGTCAGGTTTGGCTGGAGAGAAACAACTTTGTGATTCTTTCTGGACAGCACGGCAAACATTTTGGAGAACGTAGATATGCAGCTGCGGGCCCCGAAGAGGTACAAAACATGCCTGCCGTATTTTCTTATTCACAATACAAAAGCACTTTGAGAACTGTAATGCATTACCTTCTTCTCTCCACAGAATGTTTGCAACTGCAGAGTCAGCCACCAAGCAATAGAAAGGAAAAGGGGGGGAAGGAGAGGAGAAACATTAAATCACCGTAAGAAAAAAGAGACAGATCTTGCAAGAAAGGGGTGATTTCTCTCATGCCATGCCAGGACAAAACATATCTGACAGCTACAAAATGTTCCTCACTGCTGTTGACAGGATCGTATTTCCTCCTAAATCAAGAGATCACTCTTATGTTCAGAGAAGACAAGTCATCAATTATTCTGTTAAATTTCAACGGGCTCTTTCTAGGTAGCGATGGTTAGCGCGTCAAAATGATGCAATCTAATGAAAGATATCGAATATCAAAAAAACCATAAAATATGTGATTTAATTCTTTAAATTATTTATTTCAATGAGAGCGGCCGTCCCCCTGCCCACAGCCAGAACAGAGAATATAGAGGGACACATCCGCTGACGTGTGTGTGGTGTGAAAACACAACAAAGTTAGAAATTAACCCAACTTCTGGATTGTCCTGTCGAATCATGTTTGCTATTCACACCACATAAAGGATACGGAAATTCCTAAAACAAGAGGTCTTATCTGGTTTTCAGATGTTCTCCAGTGATTGAACATGTTTCTGACCTTTTGCTGTATTTCCTCATTCACCATCAGAATTTGGAAAATTATTCATGAACATGATATTCTGAATTTTTATTCGCGCTTATGGGAGTCAGATCTGAGTGCCCTCATCTGTTGCTGCATGTATCTCTCTCATGCTGGGATCAGACTACACAATGTTTTTGTCATTTGAGATGCACAGTGTGTTAGATGGGGCTCATAAATTCTTGCTGTGATTGGTTGAGAGACATGGCAGACTACTGACCAATCATATACTGCTGTCTTTCATGCATAGCGCGTCTTCATTGTGCCACCTGACAGCACCAGCAACAGATGTTTGCATATTTAAACATGGGAATAAAGTGAGCTAGGATCCATTTATTGTCACTCGGTGCAGAAGGTGGGCTCTGTCTTTTTCTTTCCCAGTCAGTATAAAAAGTGTGAGCGTGTGCAGCATATGTGTGTCTCACCCACAGATGTGATTACTTTGGTAAAATGCTTCTGACCCGGGGGGTGATAGTCAAAATGTTACAGGTTCACAGAAATAAAGCGGAACATGCTTTTCTCTTTGTCCGGCTGTTGTGCGGTCTCCCAGGTGCCGTGTCGTTTTTTTTCCTTCACTAAATGAGCCATTTGTGTTGCCTGGTGCTCATTTTCGTTCAGGGTGCCGCACGTCTGTTGGGTTGGGACATTACCAAGCTGATATTCTGTAGTCTGATCTCAGCATGGCTATAAAAGATGAAACGCTCACAGGTGCCACTGCAATAGAAGTTCAACTCCTTCCTGCCAATGCTGCTTCACTGTGGGTGTAATATCAACAACTGTCTGGGGCTGTTTATGTTTCCATAGTTTTCCAGCCAACTGAAGGCATAAGGAATCACCTGAAAGTCATTTGACATGAAGTGATTATTTTGCTATTAGCTAATGTGTTTACTGCAATAATAACGCAGGAGATGCATGGGGCATTTGTAAAGAGGCTAGACTACACAGGAGGCTTTTCAGCAGCCACTTACAGTTGTGTCTAACTGGTAGCCATGCCATTAAGATTTACACCAGCATAAAAGCATCATATAAACTCCTATACTTCTTTTTGGCATTGTCTGGCTGAGATACGGTTTAAATGTTATTGTGAGTTTGCTGTTAAATGTTGTTGTTAAATGTTAACTTTCTGCAGTAAAAGGTGAAAGTTGACACTGTTTGACTTACGGGTCTTCTTAGCCGAATCTTCAACAAACAGAGAGGAGATATCCTCGTCCACTCCCACTTCATTCTTGGCGATGCAGGTATATGCTCCTGTGTCCTCGTACCGGACGCTGCCAATAAACAGCTCACTACCATTTGCTACAAGAACAGAGGACACAGAAAGGAAAAGGTTGTGTCCCCTCACATACTGTACAAGGCTGCATTGTTTGCCTCACGTTGCAGTAGTGATGTTTGATGGAGGTGACAGGTGACGTTAGCCATATTAAGACATCATAGACAGACTCTGTTTGCTGTAGCATCGGTCTCTTCCATGTACAGCTGCACTCTGATCCTTCCTGTATTGTATGCAGCACTACTTTGAACACTTTACAGCATGAGGGGGGGGGATGTGTCACAGTAGTGCTCTTACAGGGCACACGAACATAAAAGAAAGCTTCAGTTTCCATCCCTTTCTGTACGTCTCTTGAAGTATCTATAGAACCTACAGACTACTATACCATCTACCGTTTGAACTCTCCCTCTCTCCATCCTGTTCTTCTTCTCACATCTACTTCCTACCGAATAAAACTTAAAGTTAGCATATTGTAAGAGTCTTTTTTATGTTGAAAATGATCTCTGCCTTCTGATTCACGCATACAGGGCTGTAAAATATCAAGACATTACAGAAGCTGACGCAAAGCTTTTCACATTAGTGAGATATCTTTGGGATTTTGATAAAAATTCTATTTTATCAGGGGAAACGTGTGTAATGCTTTGAAGTGAGAACTGCCTTGCAGCAGGCCTTCATAGAACGAGACACTGCTTAAATTACTTCATAATTATGTTCTGATCAATTCTTATTGAAAACCACTTAATCAACAACTCATTAAATTACCCTTTATCCTTATTTTGCGAGCTTGTAGCAGTCAGGGATTTTGAATTGGAGTGTTTTTGTCTTAAATTATAACTTTTGGTCTTCCTCACAGGGGTATTACTGTAAGGGCAAATGGGGCATACGCCCAGGGTGCAGAAGTCAACGGGGGCCTCAAATATAATTGACATTCTTATATTACCAACGCATCACAATGACTACTTATATGTGGGAAGGTTCAGTCATTTTAGTTTTACAGCTGCAACTTTGCTGTTTGCGCCACTCTCACAGAATCATCTCTGGCCAGAGCAGGCAGCTGTTTTCATTAGAAAAATGGCAGACAAGCTGGTCAACGAAGTGGAGCATTTCTCAGCTACAGTAAATAGCCAGATATTTCCCTGAGGTGTTAGTGGAGAGCAAAAGATGACCAAAAGGAGAGTGAATATTGTACTTGCATGCATCAGGTGGCCAGAACAAGTGTTCCTCCGTATCTGCTGGGTGTGGATAAATTCCCAACACTTTTAGTCATGTCAACTGATAATAAATCAGTGTTTTGTTTACAGGTTGCTAAGTCAAAGATATTTAGCTATTGATTAACAAGGAATGTGATTATAGTTATATTATTGATCTGAAACTGGTCTGGGAGAAAAGAAATATGTTCCTACAATGCATCTGGGTGAGAAACATGCTGTGTTAAGAGGTTTGCTCCGTAACAAACCAAGACCATCAGGCAAAGATTTGGCTCGAGTGGCATCAGCTCCACGAACAGGGTTTCATTCACTCAGCCACACGAAGCAGTTTCTCTCTTTACTGCTCAACTGTGGCTTACAATCAATACTCCTCACAATCAACGGTCAGTGTGTGGTTCACATTTTACAGAAACCAGATATTGGGATCGAGGCAACACTTTTACAGTGTCTTTATCACACTGCTGACATACGCGATATGTGCAATTGAAACAGCAAGTCGTACCTCCTCTGTGCTTTGATCTCTTTTTTTTTTTGAATGGCTAGAAAAAAATGGTAATCTACACTGCTTACTCTACTTCTGCACTCTATTCTTTTCACTTTCCTTAATGTTTAAATAAATAAAAAAAAGCACAAATTATCACTTTAAGTAGGACTCCTGCCCATTGCCATTGCCCACATTAGTTGGCAAATCTGAAACCGTAGCCTGTGCAGTGTTTATGTGTTGGTGAACCTTGCAGAACCTCCCATGTTTGAGTGTCTTTGGGTTGATAACAGGCTATTACCACAGGTAATGACCCACACACAGCCAATAAACTCTCCCTTAATGACAAATAGGCCATAAAAAGAAAAAGCCGTGCTCCATTCTGCTCCTTCTCTCTGATGTTGAAAGTGTCTTTAAAAGCACAATTCTAGCCTGGATGTAGCTGCCATCGCTTGACACGCAGTATATTTGATTTTATTTTCTCTCTTAATCTCCCTTTTCGTTCACTTCTAAAGAAGTGTTGCTGTTGGTATGTAACACTGCACCAATGAGATGTGACATACAGTATCTGCTAAAACGTATAGCATGCTGACAGCACTTAAACACTTCTCACCTATGAGAGAGAGCTGTTTGGAGGATCTAGGCTGCAGGTCCATGCCGTTCTTCAGCCAGAGGAGTTTGGGATTTGGGATGCCGTCAGCGTGGCAGTGGAGGCTGGCAGATACGCCGGGTTCCTGGGCCTGCGTCTCTGGATAGACCAGGATCACTGGAGGGACTGGACGCACAAACACAAACAAAACCCGAGACACAAACAAGGAGAGAGGAGAGGGGGGCGAGTGAAAGCATAATTACACACCGTTTCATGGTAGGCCGTAACTCCTGGGGGAATATAGCACAAACACCCACACACGCAGTGGGCAGAGAGGAATTTGTCTCATCCCAGCATGGAATATATTCACACATAACAAGAATCCAAGAGCTCTGGGGCTGCTTTATTACAGCTCGAGTCCTGCATGAAATAGATGCTGGACGTATCTGCCACTTGCCACCTCCTCCGGGGAGACGACCGCAAATGAACGTGGAGGAATCGAGGTCGAAAATGAAAAGTGAGGTAATAGTTTACATGAACAGGTAAGATGTCGTTTTCTGGTTAAGATGCTGGGGACCCTCTCAAACTTCAGGCCACTTTCAAATCCTCACCTACTGCAACCTTGCCCCTTAACCTTAATGCAATATTAATATTGCATCTGTTGCTTGCCACTTACATATTTGCGATTTGTAGTTTATTTTTATTTCTGAAAGTTTCTCTTTGACCCTATTATTATTTTATTATTATTACATTTTTATCAGTAGTGGAATATAACTAAGTGTAACTAAGTACTTTATACTTCTACTCCAGTATATTTCAAAGGACATATTTTTTATCTTAAATTATGCGTCACTTTTCAGATTAAGATTTTACATAAAAGATATGACAATCTTATAGAATATAATGCATTGTTAATGATTAAAACAGTGGTGTCCAAAATGTTCAGCATGAGATCCCTCACAAAAAGCAGTTGGGGCTCCTCGTCGTGTTCCAGATGTCTATGAGTTAGTGGCAGTTTCACTAAAGACACATTTCCTCTCTAAACCTCTCAGATGGCTTCATAACTGTTTATAAAAAATAATAATAATATATTACGCAAAAGCAAAGATTTCTTCTTCTTTCCCCTTCCATTAATTATCTCATGACTCTCCAGATATATATTGCGAATCTTTGGAGGAGCCAGACCCCTAGGTTGGGAACCACTGGCCTAAACTGCTTAACTGTATATAAAGTAGTTAAAACTCCACCTCGACCAGCTACAGCAAAATTGACAGAATAAATAGGTAATCATGTATTTTATTTTCTTATGAATTTGTGTTTTCCTACATTGCAATGTAGCTGTTTACCGTTATTCTATAAGTTGGGTGTGACATATGATAAGAGTGTGCTATGTCTTCTTTAAGCTGTGTATGGTATATGATAAGAGTGTGCTGTGTCATGCAATGGAGCATTTAACAGTATATGCTCACAAGTGCGGTCGTAAATAGCGCTGCCGCACCCAAATGTCGAAGGTCAAGAAAAGTTCTGTGTTTTTGAAAACTGTGAGCTGTGTAACGTTGCCCCACCTCCGTTAAATGTATGTGTTGTGTAGATAAGCCTTGCCCACCTTTCTATTGTAATAAAAGGAAGGTGCGAACAGCAGGAAGGCAGAGCAGATTGGTGTGTCACTGTATGCATCCTGTCTGTTCTCCTTGCAAGTAAAAACTATCACGTCGTTGTCCTTCTCATCTTTGTGTCTGTGTTTTATAGATGTTTTAGGTGCTTAAACCTGACAAGAGACAATGATAGGAAAAGAGAGACAGAAGGGGATGATGACAGGAGAAGAAGAAGAGAGACAGACAGGGATGATGACAGAAGAAGAGAGACAGACAGGGATGAAGATAGGAGAAGAGAGACAGACAGGGATGATGATAGGAGAAGAGAGACAGACAGGGATGATGATAGGAGAAGAGAGACAGAAAGGGATGATGATAGGAGAATAGAGACAGAAAGGGATGATGATAGAAGAAGAGAGACAGAAAGGGATGGTGATAGGAGAAGAGAGACAGACAGGGATGATGACAGGAGAAGAAGAAGAGAGAAAGACAAGGATGATGATAGGAGATGAGAGACAGACAGGGATGATGATAGAAGAAGAGAGATAGAA
>JAVQJF010012910.1:0-66845 GCA_036023855.1 Gadopsis marmoratus | reverse complement strand
CCCCCCCCCCCCCGATGTGTCACCAGAATAGGATGTGATGAATTAGCGTTTGTCCTTGCTTTGTTTGGATGTTCAGTTGACTTTGATTTGGGAGCCTCAACAAATATGTGTGTGTGTGTGTCTCCCCTCTATATGCACTCTAGCAGCATGAAAACATAATGAGAAGGTGATTTTAAAGATCAGTAAAACCTTGGTTTCTACAGAGTTAATGTGTGTAAGTTAAATGTAGAATTTATAGGTTCTACATCTATTTGCAGGAGGGCTGTTGGTTACCAGGTTCTTATGTTGAATTCATTACATTAGCAACACCTGTGTGCAAGATAAAACTTCACTTTCACATTAACATAAAAGTTAAGCAAACATTTGGCATCCCATTACTCTTAGTTTCTCATATCTTCGTCCTACACTCTCCCCTGCTCTTACTCATTTTCTGTCAAACCATCTCAGTAATCATTCTATTGCCTCCCCACTCACTAATGCTGCAGATAAATCCTTCTTTGTAAACCATGTTTAATACAAATACGGCATGAAGACCAATCCTCATGTCAGCTCAGGATATGCCTGGAATTTCAATTTTTGCCTAGAACTATATTAATATTTCATGTCTGGCCCCATGCGGGTGACTTCATGTATGTTATTTTGTGTAATAAATCACTGGTACATTCTTGTACAAGTGTCAGAATTATTTCCTACAGTCTGCTGTAGAGCAGCACTGGAATACCAACAGTAAATTAACTTTAAATTAACCATAAAGATGACCTCATTACTTGATACCTCATTACATAACATGATCATACACAATTGAAATGCAGCAAACAGAAAGATCTCAACAACAATATGAAACGTATTTAACAACTTGAGTAAATTAATTAAATTAAACTGCTCTCCATGCTGTCTCTGGCTAGATGTCTACATTTATTCTGGAGATTTTTGTGTGCAATCTCAGGGTTAGCTGCTGCTGTGAGTGGCCCCTATTAGAGCAAGCTAGAGAGCTTGTGCTCATGTGGTCAATTGCCATGACAACCTGGCATGCCAATGTAGCCATAAATGCATTTCTAGATACCAAATTCTACATATGAATACACTTTATTTACACCATTTGCCAAATAATCTTCAACACTTCTCTCTACTGCCTCACCTTTACAGCTCATAAACATACTGTCTGTCTTTAGGCAAGGCAGCTTTATTCATATAGCATATTTCAAACTCGGAGGCAAATTCAAAGAAAAGCTTTAGAATGACATTCAAATCAACAAGAATAAAACCAATTAACAATGAATAAAATGAAATTCTAAAATGAGACCAAATGAAATAAAATACATAAAATTCAGTTAGAGTGCAGTAAGAAGTTGCCAATGCATCAAAGGAAATAAAAGTGCATTAGAGAAGCCAATCAAGCAAAGGCACGGCGGGAAAACAGCAGAGTTTGGATTTGAAAGTGGTGAAAGCTGGGGCGCATTTGAGATCATCAGGATGTTGCTTCCATCTGTGTGCAGCATAGCAGCTAAAAGCAGCTTCACTCTGTTTAGTTCTGGCTTGAGGTACAACCAGCTGACTGCTTCTTAAAGATATAAGGGCCCTGTTGGGTTTTTAAGCAGGAAATCCCCAAAAACATGAACATGTTTCTGTGAAATGTAGCAGGCAGATGGGGCTTATGCCCAGAAATAACTGTGTCAGTGATGCGAGTCTGGGATTCACGCCAGTAGATGATTAGCATGTTATAGTAGAACTCATGACACCAACAGAGACAGACATTAGATTCCTAAGGCAATGTTTACAGGGTCAAGAAATCCATACAGTATGGACACTATAATAACGTCTAATGGTAGCCAGTTGGAACTGCAACATCAGCTATCCTATTTCCTCCTCCACTAGTCTCTGCCATGAGTAAAGCACATGGCCACTTCAATATGATGTAATCTAACACAACAGCAGTTGAATCAACACCTGTCTGAAACATGAACATTTTTTGGAGGACGTTTCTGAAAATGGAAATTGAATACAGTCTTAATAAGCTAAAAGACCCATGTACCAAAACCTTTACCTGAAGCAATGTGAAGAGCTGCTTTGTACAGATTCAGCTTCTTTTCACTACCTTATCAGAGCCCCTTTTCAAGCATTATCTTGTTATTATTTTTGATAAGATGTCTGCTTTATCAGACAATCCCCGGAGAATCTAACAGAAAGACAGAGAGAGTGTAAGATACTGTATTGGAACTGTAGGTGTTAAAAACTGCCCACTAGAACATCAATAGCCGAGATTTCGCTTTTCTTCTCATTACAAGTGAGACTAAATATGAGTCATTTTGTAAACGTTGGCTCTTCTGGAACTTGATACGCATTAATAATAAGCTTCCTTTCAGCCCACTTACACTCATAGACTGACACTTTAGAGAGGCTCTTAAGGTGTAGCATATAAAGAGACATTGCGATTTGAAATCGAATAGACTGTTGGTGAATAAGTATTAACCTTATGAGCCTGTAACCCACGTACGGAAGTAGCTGCTTATGATTTCCTTACTGCAACATCATAGTAGTGATAATCATGCACATTTGTTTGTGTGTGGTTTGTCTACATATGTGCTTGTGTGTGTGTGTATGTGTAAGATCGTTTAGAGGGGCAAAGCCTACTTTGACACTTTGGAGGATGAAGTCAACCTTGTATTCATTTAGTATGTATTTTAAAACATGATTCCTCCAATATGGTGTGTTGAAAATCAAACCTGTCATCAGTGTATTTTTATTTCAGTTCTAGTCATTTAACTCCTTTGCAAACAAGAAGAATCAATACACAATACATGCCATACAACATAGCAATAAACAAACCTTAATAATCTGAAGTTAAAACTGACCTCACTCCTATTCTGTATATTTATTACCTCCATATGTTGTATCTCTATCACAATTTATATATGTATATACTGTGTATATACATATATAAATATATATATATATATATGAAAGAGCCTTAATGACTCAGGCGGGAGGAGAAAATAACTACTACATGAATGTGATATTGGAGCATGCAGCAATTACTAAACCAAGATTGGTGCAAAGCCTGCAGATTCTCCTACATCTGCCACTGTTAGCCCCCCTCCCTCCCTTGTATTCTTTCTCCCCGGCACTCTCAGACTCATAAGAGCATTGAACTCACTGTACAGTACCATGTGGGTCACTATTGTTGCCAGTGCTGTCAATCCAAAAAGGTTTCAACCTCCGAACTGCACAGTGTTTCAGGTGATGTGTCAGTAATAGGGTAAGCCACTAACACTTCCTTTCATCTCAGGTGGTGAACCAGCAGGTGGTGAACCAGCAGTTCACCACCTGAGATGTTCAGGTTTCCAACTTTTCTCTAAACAGATACGCTGACACCTTGAATTTTCTCCAGTTGCTCATTGGGTGGCAGAATGGACTAGAGTCAAGGTTAAATCTCCATGCTGTCAACCATCTCTTAACACACATGTAGTCAACAACATTTGTCATAGAGGGAGAGACATTAAAAGCACTGAAACTGCAATTAAAAGCAAATTGTGTAGCAAAGTGCCCAGTTAATTACTGTTCATTTCTCCTGAACTGCATCAGACTCTCTGCATAATACGTCATCGTTTCTGTGGCATTACACCTTTTTGTACATTAGACCATTAGAGCATTACTAGCATGTTATGATAAAAATAAGGAGTGGCCAATCAAAGGTTCCACCCAGCCAGGTGATGGGTTGCTACATGTTGGGTGTGTGCGAACTGATCTTAAATACGCCTATACTCATTAGAAGATGCAAAAACATCCAACAAAATAACAGAAACACCCCTACAAGGTAATAAAATCCCATCTTTGAGGCATATAGTGCTTAGTTAACTCATACTTTTTACTCCCACGTTCATTGGTTATTTTTTATATATTATTCTCTATAGTGAGCAGCAAATCAATATCTTAGAGGCTTATGTGCGTACATACAGTATGTGCTTATATACATTTTGCGTCACCACTGACTGTAGAGTCGCAACAGGGTAAATGTGTCTAAGATGTGACACACTGCATTGTGGGATTGTTGCAGAATGTACTTTTTATATTCCAGTATAAGATTTAATTTGGTGGTTCAATACAAAAGATACATTTTGCTGTAGCTGCTCTGTGCATGTGGCCTAACAGACAACTGATATGTGGTTTTATGAGTCCATAATCTGCCCAGTTGGCAGCAATGCGGTGTCTGCGAATGGCACAGTAGTTTCAGAGTGTGTGCCATGAATTACTCTCAGTGACTGAACATTACAACAACAGCACCTACAGTGATTTCCTATTCCTCAGAGCACTGACTCGTCGTAACACAACCCTCCCACAGTATAATTGGAGTCTTATCAAACAGTAGCTATTTCAGGATGAGTACCCAAAATTTCTTTGAAGCTTTGATCGCCGCTGGTCAGTCAATACCAGTTATTCATACACCTGGGATGTAGTCACATTTTGAACTGTAGTGCAACAACAAAGGTTTGTGGCTAGCTTCAGGTTAACTATAGTTGATTTTATAGAAAAAGTAAAAGACAGTAAAAAAAAAATAAAAATCAGTGTAAGATGTTACATGTTAGTGACTCTTAGCAAATTTTCATTTTCTTTTAGCAGTTTGTAAATACTCCAAATGCTAAAAGTCACCAAATCTTCATTTTCTATAAATAATTAACCAACTTGAAGTCAAATATTTAATTCCTTTGGTGTAAATAGTAAACATATCTTAATCTCATTACCCTCAAGGGTCAGGACCAATAATTGTAATAGCCTTCATGCAGGTGTGAAAATCCATTAACTGTCCCAGTGAAGCAATCTATCTTCAGTGTCTGTGTGTCTATAATTCATACTTGTCTGTCTCTAAACATAAAATGGAGTTAGCGTCATCCAAGAATATGTTGTGCATGTTATATATAAAATGCCATGTACTGTATGAATATTAAGCAAGTATTCCCTTGTGTTTTAGAGTCTGACAAGACACGTTTGCTCAAGATGCACGGACAGACCTTTTGAAGTTAGGGATAGAAGGTTAGAAAATAGGAGCAAGCATGCACATCCAGACCACAAAGGGTGCCGGTGCTGAGCCGAAACAGCGAATAGCGAATATTGGAGCCCTGCGGTGTGCGAGTGGAAGATTTAAAAGGACTAAACATGATTCATGAATCATAAAGAATGCTATTAACCCATTTTTGTAGCCTGAGGGAGCAGACTGATGGACGTCGGTCAGAAGCCATGTTTCTGATGAGATACGGGAATTTAAATTATCTTAAGTGGCCAGAGGAAAGTTCATCAGCATTCTAACATAGCACTGTAATGGAAATCTCTAATCCCAGGCAATTTGTGGTTTAATTTAAATCTCACACCTGTACGATGAAAGTGCTTCTCAATAGAAAAGCTGGCAGATTTGAGCTGTAGAAGCTTCAGTCAGATGTCTCGAGCGCGACAGTGAATGATGTTGACTGTAATCCGATAATAACAGCGGATCTGTCTGTTTCATTTGTTGGACTGTCTGTCCTTTTCTCTCCCTTTCTGTCACTTCATCAATGGAGAGGTTGTTCAAGGCGTCCATAGACTCCAAGAACTGAGTTGTTTCTGCCAGACAACAGCCCTTTGGCATGTTCCATGCACAAGGCCCCAGAAAAATTCACACTCAGTCTCGGGAGAGTTATCACACACTGACAGACACACGGCCCACATTGTTTGTCTGTAGCCTTTGACCCTTTGTTCCCTGAGAGGCGGAGATGGTCTGGCTTCATGATCTGTGACATAACAAGCCGCTGCAGACTGTAATCTTCCCTTTTCGTGCCATCTTTAACAACTTGTTAGCCACTGATGAAGGTCAGCTTGACTGTGCCGAAGAGGATAAAATGACATTTGGATCTATCTGTGCACAGACACTACAGTCTAAACCACTGCCTTACTTCCAATATTACTCACTCACTCAAAACAACCAGTCATATTTACGTGTTTACTGACTTTTATTTTGCTGTCCTTGCTATTTTTGGTGGGGTTTTTTTCCATTTCTGTGTAATATCATTTTGGTGGATTGGATCTGAAGGATGCCAGAATATGCATTTCATGACCGTACTGTCAGCCATCATACAGAGCTGACTGTAACTGTAACTAGCACTTGATAGAAAACATACAAACAAATGCAGTGATTTCTAAGATTCGTCCATGTACGGTGTGTACTTGCACACACCCTTTTCACTCTGCATGTCAAACTTATTTCAGTACACACATAAACATGGAACATAGTGTAAAGCACAGTGTGTTGTAGTACCTTCTGGTACAGGTCACTTACATAATGCCTGTGAAACATATTCACCCCTCTTAGAAGTTTTTATGATTTATTATTTAACAACGTCAGCTTCTTTTTGAAGATTTTGCAACAATTCTGACTCACCAGAATTTGGGCTTCCATCTATTGAAACCCCTTGACTACACACTAGGTGATCTCCATTGAACTAATCATGCGACTTCTGCAGTTGGAAGCAGCGGTGATGATTTAGGTGTGTCCCATTAAAGGAGGGGGGGGGGGGGTGAACGCAAACATGCCTTTTGTTTTTTTTATTTTTGTGATTCCTTTAAAATCACTATGTAGAGATCTGCTTTCACTTTGACATTACAGGTTGTTGTTTGTTTGTTTTTTGATTGATCAGTGTCAAAAAGCCACATTAAATCTTTGACTCCATGGTGTAAAGCAACAAAGCAAAATCCTCCATACAAATCTCCCATATCACACTCAATGCACCCAAGTAACATTGCCAAAAAAACATTATATAAAAAAGTCAAATTACTGTAAATAAGAGGGCTCCAAATGTTTTCACGCCCAAGACAGTGGGGTCATTTTAGATGGCTATGAGAGGAGACCACACATATCTGCTCTGGACCAACCTGAGATATGGACTGATTGAATAACAAGAATATCTGATCTTTTTATGCATCCATGCATAAATGGCAAGGAGCCAGACTGTGTCCTGCTCAGCATCGATATTTAATGTGCAAGGCTACCAAACCCTCCCTGGTCCACAGGCAGGCCACTGTCCACCCCATTACATTTCATGAATAATGATCGTTCTAAATTATGGAAAGTAACAAACAAAACAAAACAAAAAAAGCCAGCAGCAGCAGCAGCAGCAGCAGCAGCAGCGATGAGTCAGGCCTGTAAGAGGTTAAGAGCAGGGAGGTGATGCGGTCAGGCAGCGACGGGTCACCGCTCCGTGGTCCTGCTCTGTCGTCTCATCCAGCGAGTAACGGGGCTGCGGGGCTCCGCCTCCAACAGACACCGACCTGAGTTCGCCCAACAAAAAGCGCGGCGGCTTCACCGGATGTGTTTTTCACCTGTCGCCATGGACGAGTAGCGCGCGGAGCTGTCCTCGGCGGGCGGACAAGTTCGTGGAAGTTGGCGACTCGGGAGGTAAAATGCGATGAAACGTTGCCAGAGTTTGTTTCTTGTTGCGGCGGTGACAGCAGCCGCTACAACGTCCCGTCCGACGCGCACAAACCCGGAACGACGTCCGTTGAGTCGGTGACGCAGAACACGAGCTCGGCGCCGTCGTAGTAAACGCACTGATTTAAAATGATTGTTAGAATTGGATTCTATTATTGCTGTAAGCGGCATTTGCACTCAGCAAGTCTGCGCCCCGTGACCCGGGGCGGAGGCTGTAACTCCCGGGGCTCCAATGCACTTTATGAAGTGTTGAAATAAACTTATGTAATGCTGAAAGCATCCAGCCAAACTGCTCTGCCTGACCAGCAGGCATCAGCCGCAGGGTTGCCGGTTCGATCCCAGGCTCCTCCTGGTGTCCCGATGCGATCACATCCCACCATCTGATGGTTGTGGCGTCTCCGTTGCTATGGAGCCAGACTGCAGGAAGTTAAAAGAGTCCTTTTGCATGTAATTAAGGATCATGTGTTTTCACTTCAGGCTGGTGTCCCAGTATACATGGGAATTGCTATTTCCCCCCCTTTGCAGGTTATTTGCTTCTGATGAGTGCTAAATGTGTTTCCTCCTTTTTGTCATATTTCGATCCCGATCGAGCAGAAACAAAGCTCTTAAAACACTGTGTTTTGGGGGAAAACGGTTGGTGCTTTTTAGGAGGAGCCTTGTCTCACGGTGAAACCCCGTCTTGGCAGTGCAGTGGCCCCCCTCCCTTCCTACATCACTGCCACGGACTGGATCCAGCAAAAACGCTTGAATGTTTAACTGTTCTGGAGGTTTTATTCCTGAGGAAAAAGCCTGTGGCTCAAAACAGCAACATGGCCCCAACATGGGCAGCTGAATAAGACCACTTTGAATGCATCTCACAGTCTGGCGTCTTCTCTCAGCTGTTTGTGGCTGTCAGGCCGGTGGACACCCAGTGCTGGTGCTTGCAGTTGTTTCATGGCGCTTGTAGTTAAAGTACTTTAAAGGTTTTGTTCAGGGATGATATTCTTGGGTGGGTTAGGGTTAGTTTTTTGGACATACACGTCAATAATCTTGTTGTTTGCACCTGTTGATCATGTAGATTGCTGTGGCATTGATTAGCGTCTTGTCTGTTCGGGCTTCATTTCGGTGACCCTGATCACGGACTTCTCATAGACTGCATTCCAAACTAGAAAGTTCCAGACCGCTAAAATATGTGGTTCCAGTGGGAAAGTACAGCCTGAGAAGAGGTGGGGGGGGGGTTCCCATGTCCTGGCTTGGATGTTTAAAGGCATTGACGTGTTATATGCTAATGAGGGTTTTGTTTTTTATCAGTGAATCAGTGCTAGAGAATATGTAGTTTTTGTGGGCTGGGCTTTTTTTTTCCTGTTAACGTCTATGCATGGATTTTTTTCTTTTTCTTTTCATCTTAGTGTTGTTGCTGAAAAGGAGCCCACTGCATTTCCCTGATTTGTCACTAGACCACGTTTATAATAAGGAGGGTTTTAACCATCAGTCGGAATACCTGACAAGGAGAAGTAAATACATTCATTCATTCATAAATATAATAACAGTGCAGTTCACTGGGTTGTGAGGTAATTAGCCAGTTATGAGAACTTTAAGCTGTGAAGATGCGTTGTGAGCGGGGATGTAAAAATGGACGCAGTTACACTTTTTATTAATTATTTTAGCTGGAGCTCCAAAAGCGACACCACCTGCTGATTCTTGTTTCGTTTTCAGCTTGAAACTTGTTTAAATGTTGGTATATTAAATTAAGGCCTGTAAAGGATGTAATTAGGAGTAATCTTAGAACTCAAAAGAGGAACCTGCCGAATAATTTTATGGCAACTTGTACAGCGTTAGTGCAGCGTTAGTGCAGCCGGATGGAAACCTACAGCCACATAAACGCATCACTCATATTAGCAACGCCAAATGTGAGAGGCGGTATAGCACGGCGCATCTAAATAGAATGTCTTGTCACCACTTCATTAACTACCATCACTTAATGGCTCCTAATTACTGTTGTAAAACTGAAATCTAAAAGAACCAGTCAGACCTAATTCATACAAATCTTGCTGTCACATAGGTTAAAACGCTACCACAACAAACCATAAACTGTTTGGTGCCCTGAATGCAGCCGTTACGGACTTATCTGGAACTGAAGCCAGTTTGATTCCTCTTTATCTCAGTGACTCGCTTTCCTTTGTTACGGTATCTTTTCTTCTATTAAGGCTGTTTACTGACCAGACTCTGCAAAAGCTGCTGCTTTTTCTCATGTTCGTGGCCTTCTCTAAATTGTTACATTCTAATACTTTTTCAGTTACTCATTTTAAAATAATCCGTTATTTTGCTGGTTCATTTATGTTGCAGGATTCTCCTTCACCCTCTGTTTGTACTCTTTATCTTACTTTGAGCCTGGTATGTGTACCAATTTGCCATTTAGTGAACTGCGGAGTGTTTCAATGAGGATGCGACATGCAGCCTTCTGAACACACTCAACTTTGTGAAGAACATGTAAAAGGAACTGTTATTCTGCAACTGTGTGGCCTAATTTTCATCTGAAATTGATCCAGAAGAGATTTGGCAATTCTGATTCAATCACAGAATTCCTCATTTAAAATGCAGCACATTTGAAAGGCACCAAACGTGTTCAGTCTAAACTTATTTATTTATTTTGATTCAGTTTGTCTCAACTCTCTTTCATCACAGTTGTGACTCCGATTCAGCTAATACGGTTCTTCATTACAGCCTCACATAAAACCACATGCTGTGTTATACTTCACTACAGCACTGTGCGCATTTCCATAGTGTAACAAGACTATTTTTAGATGACAGGGTATCTAAATAAGAGATGAAAAGCTCTGGTTTTGATCAGTACAGCAAGTCTCTATAGACCAAAGAGAAGGAGGATTTTTATGATGAGAACTACAGGACATAGGATGGCGTGCCAGCTCTGATTTAAGAAGGAGGCACTGTGGGCACATCATAATACATTTACATAGCTGCACGTCAAAGTTTGTATATCAGGCCAAATGAAAACCCTCAGCGTTTGCGAGGAAGCCTTTTAAGGAAGTCATTTAACGTGCCTTGAGAGTGGAGAGTAGTCCATTTTGAATGTCGGTCGCACTACAGCGTGTTCCTTCATACTTTCCAGCGAGTCGGTGTGCAGTCGAATGCAAATGTGACTGGAGCGCCAGTGAGATTTATACAGCAGATTAGCGCAGGAAAGGGAAAAAGGTCAAATGGCGTGAAGCCTGTTACATGAGCAGGGTTATATATGATCTCACACATAGCTTCACCGTGCGTGTAATATTCTCCCACCAACCTGCTGTCACCCTGTCGTGTTGCACGGTCGACTCGTACATGAACGAGTAATTGCACACTGCGAAAGGCTTTATGTGGGAGTGGGTTGTTTACTATGGATTCCACATCGTGGCACATCAGTAGCACCGTGCCCGTGAGAAAGACATTACGTAGAGGCAGGCTATAAATATTTTATGCGAAACTGTGATTTCATTTCATTTAATTTTTCCGTTCCCTTTGAAAATAGCACTTTTGTTAGATGAGGGGTCTCACATCCCCACACATGGAATTTCACTGAGTTTCTTTCATGTTTAGTTTATTTGCCGAAGTAACAAAGACCATAAATACACACAATAACGTGTATTTAACATAATGTAAATGTTAGTTTGGTGAGTAACACCACAGACACATTTCAAAGCCACTCTTGTTAGGATGAAACATTTCAATCTTCACAGAGTGAACATGCTTCTGGACCCTGGCTGCCTATGGTTTCTAAAAACATTTACCTGTCAAGGAGAACACATAATAAGTGACAAAAGATGCACTTCCATTTAAATACATGGCTTTTCACATGTTTTGGCTACATGGCTTTACAGTAAAACGGTGGTAGCAGCCCCATCAGATTGCATCCACTGTCACAGCTATGATCAACCCTTCACATTGTAATAATTGCGCTACAGTTTGATAGCACCTACACTTACAGCAGCCTCTTCGTTGTTCTTTTCAGACTTAAAGCTGGGGTTGGCAAAATCTGTGCAACACATGCAAAGCCTTCCGCCTCTCTTTGCTGCCATGTATCACTCCGCTAAGCCCCTCCCACCAAACCCACAACTTCGCCCGGCAGCCGCAGGAGTCGCTTACGCTGTGATACCTTATCCCTCATAAGGCTCACTCTCAACGCCGTGAGCCTCACAGAGACCCCGGGCGTCTTTTCAAAGACGCCCCTCCAGCGCTCCTCGGCCGCAGAGCAGAGGGCCCCAGGCTTCAGAGGCAGCTGCAATGTCGTCCCGCAGCAGGATGGGGTGCTAGTACACCACACACAAGCCACTGTTCCACCTCAGATGTTATTCCCCACTGTTAGTCAGCATGCCTCTTTGCCACTCAAGCACCATGGCATGGAACACAATGAGCCCGAAGCTCAGTGTGGAGCCCTCACGTGTTGTTTTGTACTATAGGCCGCTGTATTCAAAGGAGGTGTTGGATATTTTTATGCAGGATTTTCCGCCACTGAATCAGGCTTTCACTATCTGAAGGCACATGCATGCGCATCTGCGTTTGTAGCTCAGCCAATATGAACACACCGTTTCTCTGAAATAACCTGTGATTGGCCAAAATCTTCTGTCAGAGTCTAGATTTTCTGAAGCCTGAAAACAGCCAAGAGGAGGGGCTGAAGTAGAGGTTTGCTCTCAGGCCACTTGAATTACAATATGTTGAAGGGTTATTATGGAATCTTTGCCCAATGATGACAAAACAAAATACTGCCTAGCCCACCTTTAACCCACTCGGACAAAGACCTTTCTTAGTCCCCAGATGCCCTATGTTTTGTGCTCTTGTAAAGAATGCGTTTGACTAATCAGCGCACTTTATGTATTTTCATGAGTGTTCGTTTAATCTGCATCAGCATGCCTCTGTAATCTGCCATTGTGCTGACAGGGACACAGGGCTAAGAATAGAGACACAGGGAACAATAGAGCTGAACTTTGATGGTCAGTAATGATGTGTAAAAAGCAAGGAATCACATGGTTGTTATGTGCTGTGTAGCCATCACAGTGATGGGAAAACTGTGATCTCTTGTCTCAGCTGTAACAGCAAAGCTTCTCTGTGGTAGGTCCATCTGTTGACTCCGCTAACGTATGCATGGCAAAGTGCACAAGGCACTGAGACTCAAGATGGATGGACCATCAGGGTCCTTCCTGCTGTGCACAATCATTTTTTATATTATTACAGTATACTTACACAGCACAGGTGTATCAACAAGCTCTCCAGCTAGGGAGCAGTGTTTCACAGGGTTTCTCTTTTCTCAGCACATCAAAATCATGGCGGTGGCTTGAAGCAACACTCTGTAACAACATTCGGAGCTGTGCCCATATGCTCAGCCATGACATCAGCTGCTCACCTGGCCTGAGTTGAGTCTAGCCATGCCAGAGTACGACCTGAGGCTACTAGAAAGTGTGAAACTGTAACGAGAGCCATTGTCTTTCCATGATTAATGCACGATGTTCCCCTACGTCCATGCTCAGCGTCCAGGTCAGAGTGTGTGTGTGTGTGTCTTTGTGCATTTGCATAGATACATGATGGAATATGCATGAATGAGAGTTTGTCAGCAGTTGCGTCCTTGTTGCTTACCACTATGGCCATCCCTCAGCTTACAGTCTGAATGCATTTCACTAATGCATTTGACGACCCCTGTCATAATAGATATTAAACAAAGAGTATAAATGACTTTATGATGATTTAATAATGCCAGTGGAATAATGATACGTTTGTTATAAGCTATGATTTATCTATTCTATCTCAATCCTTTGTAACATACAAGGACATCATTACTAATTACATAGTTGGATCTTTTTATTAGTAAAATATATAGGTTTTTCAAACATTATAGTAAGATTGGCTTCTAATAGTGGTTTTATTTTGCACATTGAAGCGCACAGTATTCCTGCCTTTTTGTATTGACCTTTAAACAGCCCAATTCAAATATTTGTGAATGAATCCGTGCTGGCGAAATCCAAAGGGAGCATGCAATATTTGGTTAGCTATCTCTATTACACTGATAGCAATGTTTGAATTAACAGTTTTATTTATAGTTCCTCAAAATAAGTGTTGGAAAAAGGAAGAATCTCTCATTCTAATACGAGCCGACCAGTACATGGTTATTGCTTGGATAAATGTAGGCCCATCTCCAAATTACCTTTTCATTTAAAACGTTATTGAAAAAGTTATCTCCTTGCAAATTCTTCAAGCAGCAAAGCAGTCTCAGTCACGGTTCTTTCAGCGCCGCAAAATTGATTCTGCAGATTAAGGTCAGTGTTCTGTGTTGGTCTTGTTGACCTCAAGGCAGCCTTCGAGACAACAGATCAGGCTACACTGATGAACAGACTGACGCAGCGGGTCGGTGTTACGCGGTTTGAAAGGTTAACATCCTGCCTTTTTAAGTTGACACCTTTTTGCGTTCGTTAAAAAATATATACAGTATATATTTGCATGCTATTACTTCTGAACACAGACCGTGATGAAAGTTATTTTTGTCTAATTATATTTCAGCAGTGCTTGAAATATATTTTCAGAGTCCAAGTTATGAGTTTTATGATCACTTAAGCTGCTCGGCTGCTGCTTTAAAACCCCTCAGCCAGAAATCTGGGAGATGTGTTTGTCTTGGCTTTAAATTATCTTCTTTTCTCACTTGTCCCTTTTTAAAGAACAGGCCTTTTCATACTTTCACTTCCTCTACGCTAGATTATTATGCGTCAAAGCATCAAATCTTAGATTTGCAGTAGAGACCACATTCGTTCAGATTCCCTTCCACGTTTCTGATCTTCTAAATCTATAAAAGCTCTTCCAGCAAAAATATTTCCCCCTCTTCAAGGGCTCTTTGACTGTTTAAACCTTTAGGCCAGATTTTAAAACTTTATGTACAATACCTTTTTTACAGACATTTTTATTGACTAGCTTTAATTGATTCATTTGATGGGGAAATAGATCGGAATCCTTAGTAGCATTAATAAGTTGCACCTTTAGGTCGTGTAATATTTCCGTGCAAACAGTGCATGATCTCTCTTTTGTCTCAGTGGGCGCATAACACTTCCCTATTTACTATTTGTTTCTCACCTCACAGAAGCCCAGCTTAGAACACCATATGTGCAGAGCAATTATTGTAGTGATGCTAATGGCGGGGGGCTATGAGAAGGACCCAGATGGTTGTGTTTACTATTGACTTTATGTCTGCATTATTTTGATCCTAATCTCCAACAACTCAACTCTGGCTGTGTGCTGTGCGATGGTTTCTACCCTGCCCCATTTAGTTTTATTGTTTCATCTGTGTACTTGACGGTCACACCTGCAAATCTACCACACAAACAGGCCTTTTCCCGCATTCAGCAAGGCTCAGGGGTGTATCGTTAAACGGACAGTCAGCACATTGGCTCCCCAGTCAAGGTCAAACATTTGGTGAGCAGGTTATTTAGTTTTCGGGTTTGTAAGTAGATGTCCTCACTGTAGTTGCCCTTTTAACCCGTAAAGCAGTTAGCCATTGCTTTGCTATCTATTGTGTACAGCGGCAGTGATCTGTAGAGGTTGTCTGTTATCTCTGAGCATTTTGTTTGTGGAAATCAACAGAGTTTAAAGGTCTGTGATACAGTTTACGCCGTTTTTAGGGAAGGAAGGTATTAAGGATTGATGAACTTGGGCTGGTGCATGGTGGTGGATAGGCACTGTACGTTTAATCAGAATGTGTGAGTGTGTCTGTGCTTCCCATCAGAAGTGCTGCCTGTTTCCTGTGATTGGTTGCCATAGTGTCTTCCTGTGTGTGTTCCTGTACACTATGCCTACCTTCTTGATTATCTGCCTGTGTGTGTGTGTGTGTGGCTGCTACACTTGGTCATCATCGCCCTCAGCCTTGCCTGTACCTTGTGGTCCTATCAGCTCCCTCAAACCTGTAGGCATTAGCTGCGTGGAGACGGCGACACAGACTGGCACAAGGCGGACCTCACCCTCCAGCATGGGCACGACCCGGGCCAACAGTGTCTTCCTTTGCTGCAGCAGCTTTAAAATGAGCACAAAGTGACCACAAACACCCTGCCAGCATTTACACAACATCAGCATCAATATTCAAGGGCTGACAGTTGGTGCCTTCCTCTTTAGCATTAGCAACAGCAGCTAAGGTAACAGCTTTGGCAGCTTGGACAGTAGCACAGCCAATGTGTAAGCGAGTGTGTGTGTAACTTGGCCTGCCAGTCCCTGGGGAGGACCAGCAAAGGAGTTGTGTTACACTCCCTGACAGGCCTTATACATGTTTCATCTGCTGCTCTCAGAACAGAAGCCCCCTTTGTTATCTAATCCAGCCTTCTCCTCCCAAAGCCCGAGAGCCTGAGTTTACTGCCGCTAGGCTGCTCTTCGCAGTCTGTCAGCCAGCCATTGAATTGATGCATATCAACCAACAGCTGAGGAGCAGCAGAAGGACTTGGTCAGGCACAAGATATCTGCTATCAGGACTTCTCAGCCACCCTTTCATCTCATTGGCTGGCACGTGGAGAAGGCGTTAAAATAAACAAGAGGAACTAAGGGGGCTGAAGTCCACCAAATATTGTCAGGAATCTAAATTGTGCCTCATCTGCACTAAACCTCAACTTTGCTGTAGCAAAAAGCCCTTCAAGCTGCAGAATTTGCAATTCTTATAAAGGACCTTAAAAAAGGAGTACATTTTGGAAAGCTAGTCAGGACCATGAGTGACACTCTTAGACCCCCTTCGCTCCAGGTGAGCGTCCCAAATGATGTCCCGGTATACTCAGATGGAGGATGCAACGCCGTGTCAGATGGCTCCATGCGATCCAGCTCCTCAACCCCAACGCTGCGCCGCAAGCGCTTCAAAATGCGGCGGATGAGGAACGTGCCAAGCGAGAAGGAAATCGAAAGGGGGCGGCTAACTGTCGGGCACCTCACAGTCGGCTCCGGCTCCAAGGAGTACCTCCAGCTGCCTTCCATTGAGATCACGCCATCCAGCGATGAAGACGCCCCTTCGTCCTGGTCGAGATGCTCCACACCCAGCGCCTCTCCGCGACGTAAGCGTTTCCTGTTGAGGAAGTGGCTGAAGGTCCGAGAGAAGAAGGAGCAAGGCAGTGAGAGCAGGTTGGTATGGGCCCTCCCTGCTCACCTCTCCCCGTTCCCCTTCTTCTCTCCACATCTTCCCTAATTCCTCCATGCTGCTTCAAGGCTCCTGCTACCTGCACTAATGTGTTGTATCTCTAACTATTAGCTATCTGGGCATCTGGATGCATCTCTTTCCAGTCTATGGTGGTGTAGCATGTTTTTGGGGATTTTTTTATATGACTGTTGTTTTGTAGTAGGTGTAGGATGACCAGGTTCATCTCCCTGCAGAAAACCCCAAATTACACATGGCACCAGTTTTAAGAACGTGGCATGTAGTAATTAAAAGATCTGCTAATCCGTTTTTCAATTTAAATCCGGCTCCATCTTTGCGTTTTGATTGTTGAGCTCTACTCTTTTGTTTACATAAGGATGAGGGAATGTGAGATCCCATGATAACACTGTGAAGGTGAGAGGCTTATACGCACCACATGCACTGCTAAAACAATAATTAATGGCAAAGGTTGTTTCGCATGTCAGCAAGAATGGACAGAGTGCAGACCTCTGCCCTGGGGTCACCAAACTTAACAGGCTGATTTGTCTTTGGAGTGTTTTAAAACAAAGGGCTCAGGAGAGACTGTAGGGTCATATGAAACTTACAAGGTTGGCCTGACAACAGTACTAGAGGAAAGGTCGAGGTGGTTTACAAAATCAATAGGTTTCTTTCTTTTGGATGCATGGCTGTGGGATGTGTGACATCTGAGAAGACAGTATGTGATGGCAGCACCAGAGGGACGGTCATAGAAAGCCAATAAAGTAAATTGGCCCATTCAAAGTTAAAGTATTTTAACAATTTAAGTAATGTCACCTTCCACACCGACGCATGTTAAAAGAGGAAATGCAGGTTGAAGGGTAACAGTTTAGTAGTTAATAAAACCACCAAGACAAATGGTATTAGAAATAATTCTGCAATATTTTCAGCTGAGTGTAATTAAAATCAGCAAAATAAATAATTTGTGAAGGAACAAAAATAAAAAAACACAATAACAACTCAGTTCTAGTATTATACTACACATTTTTTAAAGAGTAGTTTTACTTTTGAGCATGTGTACTGTATGTGTGCATTCGGGAATAAATTAAGTCATGATTGTTCTTTTGTTTTTGTTTTACCTGAGAGTTTGTAGCAGGAACTGAGCTTAGAGACGTCATTGAGTTACGGAAAAATGTAGTCGAATTTTCATCCATTGGCAGAACAGTGCAGCGATTTCAGTGTTTAACCTTCTGCTTGCTTCATTGTACTATAATTATTTATAGGAAAATTGATCGGACGTGGCCCACTTTTACCATTTTTGTGGCATAATGTCATCTCTTCACAATCTATGACAAATGCACTCTTAGAGATGAAAAATGGAATGTCTCATAGTTATTTCTCTTCTGTCTTTGAGTTATCACTGGTAACAGATGGCAGACAGGAACAGGTCCACTACTCACTCCATCAGTGTCCCTGAGTGTGAAATACTGTGATTATCCAGCACATCTCGGATACACCCCCTCAGGGTTGATTGTGGACTGTTCTAACAAGCGTTCCACAGCTTAGTACCATACTGTGGCATTAAGACGACGTGGCTCCACTTCATTCTGCTGCATGTTACCAGCTAAAAAAACTCTGCAGGCTTCAAGCAGTGTGGGAGTGACATAAATAATCCAGATCTTAATGTTTATCTTGGCTTAATTATTGCTGAAGCAAAACAAGCAGGTTTTATCAACTAAAGTTGCAGAGTGTGCCATATAGTTTCTGTCAAGTCAGCACTGTTGCCCACATCCAATTATTATTGCTGCCTTGTGGGCAATTTATTATTATTTTTGGAGTTTTGACAACCTACAATAGCACCATTGTAAAAAAACAAAACAATAAAGTAGCACCTACTGGCTACCTTATTTAGTTGAAGCACTTCATGTATTCACATTGGCTCTGGTGTTATAACCATGCCGAGTGTGGAACATGTTTTCTATGAACATGAGAGAACAGGAGGATGCTCAGTGACGATGTTGACTTGCAGTACGATTCAGCTCCTGTTCTTGAAGCATGAGGTGCACCTGCAACGATGCACACCAAGTATAGCACCTTTCAGCAGCAATTCAAAGTGCGAAGTGCTAAATAAGCTGAAATGGTATGAAACTGAACAGGGGATAATAAATTGAGTGCTGCTACAGTCTACACTAACTGACCCAAATTTTAATGTAATAAAAGGCAGTAGCATCAGAAACGTTTTACTCCTAAACTGAAAAGAGCTGAAAGTTGGAGCAGATCTCAAGAGCTGCAGATATCTTTGTGTGATATGATACGATACACAAAGCTAATGACTTAGACATAAGTATAATTTAGTGGAGTAACAACTGCAATATTTGTCAATTTAAATGTACTGACGGAAAGCAGAAAGTCTCAAATAGTAATACCTCAAGTACTAGTACTTAAAGATTGTATCTAAGTGCAGTAGTTGAGTAAAGTACATTATGTAGTTTGTCCCACCTCAGCGTGTGTGAATTGTGCTGAATTGTACTGTAATTCTATTAATTATGACTATTTACACGTTGTAAATATTAACTCTGAGCAGGACACGTTGTCGAGCCAACGTAACGCAGTGCATTGTTTCTACCTGCAGCATTTCTGTGTACAGTATCTATCCCACTCCTTTAGCAAGACACTGGACCTTTTACCTCCAGCTAGGATGACACTCTTGGCTGCCCAGCACTTTGACCCTCTGAGTTAGCTTTTTTTTTTCCTCAGCTGAATAGCTATTATATGGTTGGTTAAAATTCCTTATCATTATGGCGCCTTAAAAGATCATCAATGGGCATCGTGTGCTTTGTGACTGTGAACTTGCACACAAAATATGCAGTGCAACTACTTTTTAGTTAATCCAGTGCACTCGTGAGCGCTAACACAGGGTTTGGGGCTTGAAACCTGCTGGTATTGCCCAGTTAATATACAAACATGGAAGAACATTTATAGTTAATGGAATGCTTGTGGTCTGTTTATGGTATCTGGTGTAGTGAGATCAATGTTGTCTTCTGCTCATGGACACTGTTAAGATACCGTAAGTATTCACAATATCATATACGATATAACTGAACGGTTTTAAACTCAGTGCAGTGAATAAGTGCTGCTGTGCTGTATTTTAGATATGCGGTAATGATTAAGGGTGGTCAGATCTGAAGTGGTACAAAGCACTATTAGTTGCTTTGAGTCTGACTGGTTCAGGGATTATTTGAAATACTTGATGGCGTCTTCTGATGCAGCTCCGGCTTTCTGTCAGATGACAGATAGATGTTATTTTCCACTGAGATTGGTTTAAATATATATAAAGCTGTTGTAATGGGGTATAAAATAGTTTCTGCTCTGACCTCAAAGTGGAGCCTGGTCTTCCGGTAAGTCAATCAGTCTTTGTCAAGCACTAGACTTCATAGTCTTTACTGTTGTTGAGAACAGTGGAAGCTTGCAGACACAGTGGAACCTGCTGTTCTGCAGGCTGATAAGAGCAGGGCTATTTTGAGGAAGTGGTGCAGTTTCTTTCACCAGGCTTCACTGCTTCCACCTCACCCAAGCATTTAAATATTTCAGACTGACAGCCTCTTTCAGAGTAACTGTTAATATCTTGTCTGCCAGTATCTTCAAATTGCTTAATCACAGCAGCAGTAAGATGATGCAAATTCTCTGAAGCAACGTGTTAGTTCACAATTTGTGAGCAATTTTACTTTTATATTCATTAAAAAATAATTAATTATCAGGGTTATATTTTTTTACTGATGAAGGTAACATTCTTAAAATGTTTCAAACTACAGTAAATACAATATATTCTTACAACTTTTGCTATATTTACACCAATGACCACCAAATACTTAAAGACAATGTGGCTAAGAAAATTAGATGCTTAAAAATATGTAAATATGATTCAGATTTTCTATCTTATTGGATATAAAATACATCCTGCGTGCGCAGAGTAGCTGTGTGCTCCCTGAGGTTTAGGGAATAAAAGCATTATTTCACACATTTTGTGTGCTTTTGCTGTGTACTATAAGGTGGTTGTCCTTAAAACTGACAGTATTTTGTTACACCTCACTGCTGCCATGTTCAAAGCGCATATTTCATCAATTGTGTATGAGTAATGGATAATACAGTGAGGGCACATTCCATGTCAACTCTCTGTTAAGTATAAACTCTTGCATAAACACGAACAAACCCACTACTTTTACAGCACATATGTCTTCCCTCTGAGAGAACAGCTTGCAGAGACGACGCACCTGCTGCAGAGGAGCCCTTAGCTAAGATATGAGGGAGTGGAGCTGAAGTGATATTCCAAAAAAATCTTCTTTTTCCACTCTATGTTGGCTGATAGGTGGTGGTGAAAAGTCGGCGATTTCTAAATGTATCCACTGATCAATTGCAGCACTGATAATCTCCAATGTTGATTCAGTTAACAGACAGCAGCTCTGTACCGAGTCAACATACAGTATAGGTTTTCATATCTACAGTAACTGCTCAAATGCATGAATGTTAGTGTATGCTGATCTTAAAATCTGAGAGTCTGTCTAGACCTGCTCTATATGAAAGAGTGCCGTGAGATAACTTTGTTATGATCCGGCGCTATATAAATAAAACTGAACTGACCTTTATAGTCCTTGGTTTTCAGTTTATTTATATATCTATATCTATATATAGATATATATATTTCACTGCATGGCTCTCATGTATAATATAAATCTGCCAAATCTTATACTTACTTTAAAAATTATATTTATTTCTTATGGGGGAACAAAGTAAAATGCTTTGTTTTATTTCATAGTTTAATTGAGTAAAGCTAAATAAGTAGTAGATAATTTGACTTGTTTTGAGAAAAGACACAAGACAAGGTTAAATGATTGGGTAAAAGCTACTATAGAGTTCAGCGCAAGTATACCGAAAGTTGAAAGGGCGAGAGAGTGAGAGAGAGACTAACTTCTATGTCAAAGTGTGTCAGAATGCCTGCAGAATCATAAACAAGAAAATAATCCACTGAAAAAATAAAAATGTGATATCATTCATGTATTCTTTGCTTTGGATAGTAGTCAGAGATCTCCATAAAGGATTTCTGGGTGTGTGTATATATATATAAATTCATTTACACATCTGCAAACCTCTTACTTATTATCAGAACCTTTATCTTTTGCGTAGCCTGTGTCATATAGCACCCTCTAGTGTTATCCCCGGATACATTCATGTGCAGGACTGGACCTCGCCAAACGAACCAACCACATGTATTTGACAGTTGCTGTATATGTTTGACACTTAATTTGCAGGCTCTTGGACAGCTGATGTGAGGCCCAGCAGCAAGAGAATTATGACAGAAAATGTGACATATTTGCCCTGCAGGGATCTAGATAATGTCGTGCAAAATGGCCGAAAAGAAATGTATGTCAAAAACGACATACATATATATATATATATATATATATATATATATATACAGTACATTAGGAAAATCCCAGATTCACAAGATTACTCACAATAACCTTTTCTAAGATAACACATGATGAAATGTATATAACCCATCAAATTTACATTGGAGTTTAACAGAACCACGTCGTAACGATTGACAACCTCACTTCTATTTCATGTGCCGTGCAGCAGCCAGCAGAGCAGTCAGCAGAGCAGCCTGCAGAGCAGCCATGAAGATGACAACACTCGCTTCCTGACTCCATTAATCCGAGAGGAGAGGTGAGTGATAAGTGTGTATGTGTGTTGCCTTTGTGTGGGCCTCATTCTTAGAAGAGTTTCCCCAATTTTAATGAAAATTTGATCAAAACCAGGAAGCATTTTATCATGGTCACTTAATGCTGGAGAAATACAGTATATGTTGATACTGTTCAATTATTCTTATTTTTATAGCTATATATTACAATGAATTCAAGGGCGAGTCACAGACAATACATCAGTGTTTGTGTCTAACTAGTCAACCAGGTCACGTGTAATTTCATGCTACTGGGGAGAATAAACAACTCAAAATGTCAGTGGTTTCCCTCATTTCTGGTCACATCAGTCTGTTTCTTGAATGCATTCACCACTAGGGGTCACTTTCTCTTCATATTGATGTTCAAAGGCATTGCTACATGTTTCTGTCTGTTCACTGTGGCTTTTAACTGACTTCTTTTTAAAGTAAAAATTCCAGCCTTCAACCAGCTAATAAGTAAAACTAAGTCTAAGTCTTGGAAGAGGTTTATTTCTGGGTATGAGCCTATTTAATAGTCATGTGGTAGCGTCCATGTGTAACTGCGCTTACAGTAATAGTTGTCCCCATAGCTCAGTTTGAGTTGAGGGACAGGCTGCATCATTAGCTCTTTATCACCTGGGAATATGCTGCAAGTGTCACAGGAGCACCACTGACAGGCCTGGACATTAAATCAGTTGTTGAACCTGGTGTGTGTGTGTGGCTGACGGGATGTGAGATGCGGTTTCATTTTTTATCCCTGAAGCAAAGCCATGTAGCCAGGAGGAACCTCAGTGAGCGTTTTTTGTTTTTTTTTTTGCCTACCAGGAGATTAGGAAGAGGATATATCAGGAAAGTAGAAATATCTGCATTTCTTAACTTTTCAAAATTGACATACAGTTATGAAACACAGTATGAAGAGCAGATTAGTGAAAAAGCACTGAATATAGGGGTCTCTCTTCTTGCTTGTCCTGCAATCTGTTTTTCGGGGTTCTAAGAAGGTGAAAAATAGGGAGTAGGAAGTAAGTCTCCAAATACTTAAAAATAGTATTTATACAGTCTTGAATGTGGTCTATGATTAGTTTCTGTCTTTTGTGTTTGTTTTCAAGCAAAATGGTTCTTGGAGTAATGTTGTATAGCAGGTCTCAGAGTTAAATTTTACCACCAGCACACAAATCGGGGACTAAGAATCTCAGCCAAGTTTAGCACCTTTCAGCTCTTGGCAAATGTATTGAAATGTATTTCTCTGTAGAACTAGCAGGGTAGTTTAAAATCATATCAGATAACCACCGCCTGCTTACAAAGAACCCAAGGCAAGAAGGTACAAGAATACACCAAGGTTTCTTCTGTTACTCTGGCTAATCTTGTGCTTTTGGTGACGCAAAATTAGTTGTTTTGCATCTGCAAAACGTAATGTAACGTGTCCAAAAACAGTACAGAATGCAATCCAGTGCTTATTCCTGTCATTAAATTAGCCACTGATGCACAGAGAAGACGCGTCTGCTGATTCTGTCATCACGCAGGTCAGGTGTTAATGATGTGGTAATACCTAGTGTATCAAAAACAGATGGCGTAGGAATATTCTGATTACAGTGGGCATTTCTGAAACAGAAAACGTGTAGTAATCCTCTCCGTCTAGCCTCGTAATATCCACCCACTTAGCTGTCTTTGCCTTCTGCTCTGTCTACTGTTCACTACACTTCCACTCTTTCTCTCTGTCCTGCACGCTTCCCCATGTTTCTCTCTCTGGCTCGCCTCCCCCCCCTCCCCCGGTGCGCTCTTCTCGCTCAGTGTCTCCACTTGCACGAATTAGGAACAGAACCTGTCAAACCTATGGGATTTTTCGCTGCTCTTCTCTTTGCTGTGCTGGTGATAGCTAGTGAGGGGCGTCTGCAGCAGCTGCAGGGAGAGCAGCGTTCTGTAGCCGGCTTTAGAGGGCACGGAATGTCATGTCTCCTCTGCAGGTAAAAACAGCTGCATTTCTGCCTGGAGGCTGCGCCGCTGCCTCTCCACCTGCCTCGTCGTCTCCATGTCCGCCTTGTTTTGCTCTTACTGCATCTGTCTGTCTTGTGTGCTGCAGTTTGCTCAGCGTACTATGTGCAGCTGCATGTTCCGGTGAAGTGGCAGCAGGCTGTTGGCTAATATGTACCACTAGCTGTGATTTTAGCTGCCTCTGCCAGATTATCAGGGCATCCGTGGGGGTTCGGGGAGAGACACTGGTGAAATTCCGATAACGGCATGAGGACAAGTTTGCTCATTTGCTGTCATTTTCGTGTATTTGCGTCCAAGGCTTCTGCCAAGTTCACCTCCTCCACTATAACTGCAGATAGAGTTATGTAATATCACAATGTGACTTTTCTGAGGCAGTGTAATATGACTCATCAGTGAAGATGACGCAGTACATGATTGTGAGTTGTGAATCGGGATTACACACTGTGAAACATGCCATCGCTGGGTCAATTTCTAGTATAGAGTATATATGTATGTAACTAATGTGAAATTGCAATATTTAACTCTAGGGTGTCTATTAAAGGCATGTGAAACTTTACTTTAACCCCTCCCTATTTAGCAGGTGTAAGCAAGGAAAGTTTAGTTTGTATAGCACCTAACAACAAGTTAAGACAAGATATAAAAGAGACATAAGACAATGTAAAAAGACATGCATGTAGAAGATGCAATAAAATATGAAAATAGGCTAAAATGGAATAGGACAGAACAACAATTACTGTACAGTTGCACTGCAGTGCAAGATATGAATAAATAGTAACAAACTTAATTTAATAAAAGGAAGTCAACAAACATAGTTGGAGAAGACCTCAGGTTTCCTGAGAGTTTGTTCTAGATATGTGGTGGATTAATAACTGAGTGCTGCTTGTCACATTTAGTTTTGACTCTGGGGACAGAAAGCAGACCTGTCCCTGATGATCTGCGAGGTCTGCACGGTTCATGATGGAGCAGCAGATCAGAAATGTGTTTTGTCCCTAAACCATTCTGTGCTTTATAAACCAACAGTAGTATTTTAAATGCAGTTCTCTGACGAACAGGAAACCAGTGTAAAGATCTGAGAACCGGAGTCATGTGATCCACTGTCCTGGTGTTAGTGAGGACTCGCGCAGTAGTGTTCTGACTCAGCTGCAGCTGTCTTTAGAGAGACGTAAAGACATCGTTACAGTAGTCGATCCCACTGAAGGTAAACACATTGGACGCTGAGACATAAGTCCTTTAATTCTTGCTATTTTCTTAAGGCTGATTTTGTAATTGTCTTTATGTGGCTATTAAAGTTTAGGTCTGAATCCATGACTACATCAACATGGACTTTAACATTAGAGAGATTGACATATAATTGTTCTTTTTGGCTCCAAACACAGTTATTTCAGTTTTACCTTTGTTTACCTGAAGGAATCAATCACATCCAATCATTGATTTGTTGAATACACTTACTCTGTGCTGATATCGGACGAATTGTCACCTGGTGATATTCTTATAGAAATCTGTGTGTCATCTGCGTAATTTTGATAAGACATTTTGTGGTTCTCCATAATCTGAGCTAGTGGGAGCATGCTTTATAACACTATATAACATTTGTATTTATATATAATATAAAATTATACACATGAACAAATCCTCCCACTGCATTGTAAAGAAAATGTTAATACATATGTACAAATCATTCGCAGGTGGATTTAAAACTGTTCATATCAGTATTTATGATTACAACTGGGTTATTTAATGTAACAAACATACATTAACTGTTTATATACCAGTAATGGATGTTTTATATAGGAGGAGTTATTGAGGAGATATGGCTTTATAACATATAAAGTTGTATATATATTATAACTTTACAAAGACACTAAGTAATGTCTTTATATCTGCTTAAAACTACTATATGGTATGTTAGAAACCATTTATTGTTTATAAAGTGATAGCAAGTAAACACTTGTTCTATTTTCTTATTATTATTACTACTGTTAGTGGTATTTGAAGTATTAGTGCAGTGTATAAGACTAAATGAATGCAAGCTGAACTGACATCAGTGTCAGTGGATTCAGTACCCCATGACTGAATTCTCTCTCCTCTCTCCTCCGGTGCAGGTCTGACAGTGCAGCGGACAAAATCAGGTAAGTCTGCTTTCCCACTGCTTTCTTTTTACCTATAGAAGTGCGAACATGGATCGTATGCTGGTGGCTTATGGGGCAGTGATACAGCAGGACAGGCCTTGCTGTCACCCCATTTGCCCCGGCCTGCCCACCTCGCATGTGACACAGATTCACAGCTTTGTCCGCCAACCAAGGTGTCTGAATGCGCTTTACATTTGGAGAGTGAATACAGTTGCAAGCCATGGAATGCCATTGTTTGCTTTTATTGGGCAAACAGCATCACACACAAACAGGGCTTTGTGCGTTGGACACTATTGTGAAGCTGTTAGTCTTCTAGCTAGCCAGCCGGTGGCAGGTCAGCACTGTGGACACACGCTGTGGGCACAGACGCTTTATTCTTCAGGGTGTGAAGGCTTTGCTGTCACAAGAGACACTGTGCCAGGCCTGAAGCAAAGGGGTCCAAGCTGTAAAGGTGAGTCATAGGTAATGATGTTTTTATCTGTGTTGCACCGCATGAGGAATGTTGGATCAGGGAATTTTAAGAATAGCTGGTCCTCCGTGCATAACTTGGTGAAGGACTACTTGAATATGCATTGATGCGGTATCGCAGTTTGTGCTCTGAATTTCCAAACCATTTTGGAACATGTTCCTGATGTTTAGTTTCAGTCCATGTTGTGTAATCAACATCTAAATGGTGTCAGAGTTTTAAATGCTTTAAATATTTGCATATCCTCCTTTATAACTGGTACAGTGTCCTGTAACATTAATGATAGGAACACATTAGGGATAACCACTGTGACGTCGTGAGAGGCCGTGTCATCGCCGGACACTATGTCCTGTAAGCCCTGGCGTAACCATAGGGCGAAAACGATCACCACTGCGGGACTGTGGGACGCCTCTCACAGCGTCACACCACTTTTACCTGGATTTCCATCATATTTCTATCACATCAAATCTTTTTTGAAGACTCGGTGTCCAGTGTCAGTGTCCTCTAATGATATCTACACTTAGTAAGTGCGGGTTTGCATGTTTTTACTTTATATAGTAGAATTTCCACAAATGATGTCTGGTGATAACTCGGCACTGCCTGTATATTGTGCATTATTTAAGATTAATTGTAGCTGTGAGAAGTGATATTCACGGCTTCCAATGAGGCCGTAACCATGAAAGCTCTTTGCTTTTTGGCGGGCATTTTGTGTGTGTGTGGTCAGTCAGTCAGGAGGCATGGTGTTTGTCTGGTACCTTTTCTGAGCTGAGTGGGCGCTGTTATTTTGGTGTATTTGTGTCTGTGTGTGTGCACTCTGGTATGCGTGTGTCTGGTTTACTATGCTTTGAGTGGTCAGTCATGCGAGTTGCGGTGACCAGCAAGCGGGGCCGGGTTTAAACCACTAGGAGTCTCTGTACTCCAGCACACAACCAAGGGATGGTTTATTGAAGGCAGTTTGTGTTGTGTCACTTATCTTTTTAGAAATACCCTCCAATAAAGCTTCACTGTAAAGATTCTTACTGTTACACAGCTAGAATTAGATCAATGTTAAGTGTGTATTGCGGCAGAAAGTCAGAAATTAGATGAAGCAATGTTTCTTTTTGGTTTTGAGTATTGAGAGTGTTGTCATCACTTACATGCCGAGCAAAAGTCCCCATCCGCTCAGTGATGTGTTTTGCTTTTTGTTACTTCACTTGGGTGTTTGAGCTTCACTGTGGAGATTGATGCATGTGCAGGGTTTGATACATGCAAGCTTGAAAACAGATTATTCTGCTGAAGCGAGAAGGTTTCTCACCTTTATTCTGTACCTACAAACAGGATTTTGCAACATCACAACTGGTTTGGAAGCCAACCATGGTCCAGTAACTTACACAAGTGTGATGAGGAAACTTGAAGTCTCCGGTCCACGTGCACTGACATTGGACTTTTCAGTGAAGTAGGAGACATCTTGTGTTCATCAGTTAAACTTTTGAAATGATAAGTATTTGCTTATTCAAAGAGTCTGGATGTTTCAGTGAGGAGTAAGTATAATTAAGAATGTCTAACTAGTTAAATTACCCTATTGTGGGAAAACCATATCAGAAACACAATATTATTCAAAGCAGAGTATTTGCATGTGTCATGTTTGGAGGGGATCTTAAGAATGCTTATGCTGGCATGTATTGCTAGATTCCAGATTATGCTGCTCCTGAACCTTACTGGCTTTGCGAGCTGTGAAAGAAAGTAAAACTCTACACGGGTTCCCTCTGGCTGCAACTGAGTAATCTGGAACTGAAAGTGACTGCGGAGTGAATTTTCCTGCAGTCTTCCTCACAGCAAGAAAATATGCATACTACATAGAGTCCCATCTGCATTATTTCAAAGTAAAAATTTCCCATTCTGCCACGAGGTTAACGCCTCCATTAGAGGGTGGTGCAAATAAGAGCAACAGTAATCAAATTGGAGAAGTGCAGTGAGAGAAAATCTGAGAATGATTTCGGGGATAAAATTCCCTCGGAACAGAGCATGTTTAAAAGGGTTAGCTAAGCTTCTATGAAGTAAAAAAGCAAGTGAAACAGTTTTAGTTTAGTTTGGTTAGCACTGTCGACTCACAGCAAGAGGGTTCTTGGTACAAGCCCACCAGTCGGGTGGGGCCCTCCTGTGTGGAGTTTGCATGTTCTTCCTGTGTCCGCGTGGGTTCTCTCCAGGTACTCCGGCTTCCTCCCACCATCCAAAGACATGCGAGTTAGGTTAATTGAGGACTCTAAATTGCCCGTAGGTGTGACTGTAAGTGTGAATGTTTGTCTGTCTCCATTTGTTAGCCCTGTGATTGGACAGGTCTTGGACAGTCACACGGTACTGAACACACAACACATTCCAAATTCTACAAATTGAATTGTTATTGAAGTTGTTGATGGCCAAGTTTATCCGTATCTCACACTGACAAAATAACATTTCCCGTAACTTTTCCCGTCGTGCAGCCTTTCAGACGATGAAAAATTGCATTTAAGATCCATATATTCCAGTAATCAAAATCCCATATGCCGTCTGTCTCATATCACAATATCAGCAATAAATGAATATACTGTGTATCCTGGATCTGCAAGAATGTTAAATCATCCCTGTCTTGCCTGTACCTAAGGACATATCTGGTGAAACTGTTGTTGTGTCTTTATCCAATGTTACCCCACTGCAGGTATTTCCTGAGTATGAGTCACACAATCTGCACAAGATCAATACTTAGTTTGTTTAAAAAGCCAACTGTAAATAATGCATGCATAAAGCTGTCTGGCTGGATGAAGTGGGCAGGATGCAAGTGCATTTGGAAACTCTGTAGTTTGACTCAGTTGTTGTCAGTGTGTCTACAAGGCAGAAAGAAGCTCTGACGTATTCTAAGGCTGATAAGATAAGTGACTGCTGAGTTGAAAAGTGTGACAGTAACTGATCTTGTCCGCATATTGACTATCGCAGAGCTCTGCTGCTAGGATTCTCCCAAACAGTCCTGTATTGTACTTCTGCCTTTTCTGCCTTTGTTCTAATGTCCGAGTTGCTCTTCCGCCGTCTCAATTGCCGGATTATCGATCATCGTCTGTGGTTTGGGACATTAGCTTCCAGTGATGGAGGTCAGCATAATCTGATCCTACTCTTTACTTTGTGCAGGAGCCTCAGAAAAGCAAGGATCCAACATACTGAGTAAATGATACGCACAAAATGGACAAGTTCCCAATTTGTTGTTCCGGATGACTTTCGAACAAGGAAAGGATACATCCGTACAGTCGAGCATAATTCAGGAGGCCCACAAGCTATGCCCAGATATTATGTTATTATATTGAAATAATTATTATCAAATCCAGAATAAATTCAAATCAAAAACTAAACGTTTAATCTGGTGTACCTATGAACTCTTGAATGTGTGCTGACAAATTTTTTTTATTAATATTCTTTCACAGATGCGTCCTAGAAATTGTAGGTTCAGAAAATGATTTGATTTTTCTTTGGTTGTTGTTGTTAATTTATTTTTTTATTCTGGTTACATTACATATCTAGTCATTTCAGTGCTAACCTCTAAATGTATTATAGGACTGATGAGGTAACAGTTTGCAGCTACAGCGTTGTTGTTCTCCGTCTAATCTTATTATTTGTCCGTGGTACCTGATTCCTCTGGGCAACCTTCCCTATTGAGTCCTGTAGTTGCACACCGGTCCAGCTCCATTGCACATACTGCAATCTTATCAGCATGATTATTATGATGATGACGATGATGATGATGATGACAAGTGTGTTTTTTGGTCAATATGGGTCATGCGCTGTGCCAGATTAGTTATGTCTGCAAGATGCAATGAATTCATGACATAGCTGCTATCCCTTCTCCATATTCACGTGTGCATTTGTGTGAACGCAGCCACTGCATCGCTGATTTTGCTCCTCGCTCAGACGCCGCGATGCTTTGGCCGGGGAGCGCGAATGCGTGCCTGCAGCCTGTAGCGCAGACGGGGAGACAGAGGAGGAGAGACAGAGAGAGCGAAGCGGAGCAGAGCAGGGGAGGGAGGCTGATGAAGCAGGGAGCGGAGGAAAAAGGAGGTGAAGGACCACCCTTATCGAGCATAGCCGTTCACAGGGAGCCTACCAAAGGGACCTTCCCACACACACACCATGGCCAGCCAGCCAATCGGAGCGCTCACATCCGTGACCCATCCTCCCTCGTACAACTGCTCATCCGTGGCTCAGCGAAGCAGATGTGAGGTGATGCGGTAGGAAGCGAGGCTGCGAACCACCTGGACCGAAATACTGAAACACGCTGAGCAGGGAGGGAAGATGGTGATTTGACAATAGCTGTGAGGAATGGTGAGCGAGGAGGAGAGCACTGATTTAGATATATTTGTATCAGGGTAGTGGCGTCTAGTCGGTCTGTACATCCTGCGGCTTCTGAACAGGCATCTTAGCTTAACAAGTGTTGTCTGTATCACCTCTGTTTGCAACTTTCAGTTTCTGAGCTGGTGACATTATTCTTTTCTTCTCACTCGTTCTGAATGTGCTGTGCAAGAGAGGAGGACAAGGGGGATTTTATGAGGCTTGGCGATGATGACAAAGCATGTTGGACAAGTGACAGTCTGACCACGAAACAGCGGGACAGTGATTGAAGAGAGGCCATGAGAGCCAGGAGAGAGGCCAGGATGGTGTCTGCCTGTTCACCATGCACAAACATAAGGTCAGGTCTGATTTCTGTTACCTTTCTTTAGCGGCAGTGCGTTTTTATTCTGTAGGCTTGAGTTTGATCAACATGCACACATTCACAGCTGGCTGATAAGGTGCATAAAATGAATGTGAAACGTAATGTATGCCATTAGTAACCTTTTATATTTGAAGAAAATTGCAATTTGTAGCATGGGTACAATAGTGTTTAACATTTAGATTTTTGTTAGAGATAGGATACAAGATAAGTTTGGAAGATTTAATTACAGGCGAGTGTTATACTGTATTTTAAACTGACATTGTTATAAGAGTTATGAGAAACCCCACCCTGGTTATTTCTACATGCTACTCTATGATCTATTATCTGCTATATAATCCAGAATTGGTCGTCGGGCTGTCTGTTAATCATCCTTTCATTATCTACTGAATGAAGTGCTAATGTAGTTTCCACTGACCAGATCACATGACCTGGACGACCCTGGTGTTGTTCTGCAGTCGTACCCTTTTCTGTTTGACCTTTGCTGACAAAATGCATCTGCTTTCTCTCTGTCCACAGCAGACTTTTAAATGTCAATTACATTATTTTGATTTGCCTAATAAATGTGGCATTAAAAAGATTTAACGCCCCCCCTTTTGCAAGATAGGAATAATGTAAATCTGCATGTTTTATACATTTAGTGCTTCATAGGGAACCGTCAATCAATAAACAACAGAAACTGTGACTCTGTGACTGCATCAAGTATTCCATATATTTATTCCTATATCTGTTTATTCAGTGTTAAAGTAACTTTTCGTCTGCTTTTCTTTGCTTCTGCAATTCATTCAAATAGGAGAAATGTGTCAAAATGATTCATATGCACCTTAACCTGATGAATGCAGGGGGTGGTAGAATAAATCAGCATATAACCAGTTTGTCAGTATTTCTGCAGTAAATGTCACACACACATTTGAGTAGAAGGCATTTTCCAGCTGGCACCATGAAGTCCTAAATCTGCACTGTGATCTCTGCTCCCCAGGTCCATTAAGGGCAATTTGGTTGGATTTACTGTGCCTGTCGACGGGGATACAGGGCAATCCTAGCCCTGCTTTAGGTTACCTCTCTGTGATAAATACTCCTGGCAGGTATTACTGTGTTACCCTCACATAACTATCTATTTAGGCCTAAACTGAATCACGAATGATGGTCAGTGAGGAGCAAAAGAAGTGCTAGTAGCTCAAGCTTACTTTAATTCATTATGTCTACTATGGGACAGGGGGGGGGGGAAGCAATTGCTGGCCAGAGCCTCTGCCTTAAATTTATTCTACAAATGGGCTCGCTGCTCCAAACCTTTTATAAAATGGTGATACAAACAGTGTCGTAAGATGCAATTTGTATAATTTTCATCATTAGATCCACCAAATATTGATTTTGTTTTTAATTTAAATATCTGTCTGCGATCTATATAAAATGGCCTGTGTCAATTTTTTTATAATTTCAAAGCAAAGGGGTCTAATGGAAAATGCACAGTTTGAAATTATTAGGAGCGTGAGAGTGAGATGTTAAAGATAGAAGAGCATGCAACAATTTGGCCAGAGACAAAACTGCAAAGAAGAGGTGGTCAATACGACATTAGATGCAATGATATTGATGTTGCCCTGCTCCTAAAATGCCACCTGGTGTTAGTGTCATTTCTGATGTGCTCCAACCTTCCTGCTCTCTCTAATCATCAAGAATATTGCAGTGTTCAATTAAAATAAAAATTATTTTACCAAATCTACAAGCTATTTCACCCAGCAATAAATTAGCTGCTGCTAAAGTGTACAGATTATATTATACTTACTGCACTTGTTTTGTTTGTCCATATTGCCATATTGTGAAAGATGTGTTGGTTTTCATTTTTCATAGCCCTAAAATGTGAACTTCACAGGTATGCGAATTTAACAGTTCATGTTTCTGACTTATTTAAATGTCTTCTAGTTTGACATTTTTGAAAATGTAATATCAATGGCAGTTGATATAAATTCAGCTTAGTGTTGAAGTGATTAAACATTTTTTAGGAGGTGTCAAATGAATAAAGGAATATACACCGATCTGGTGTATCTAGCAGAAACTCATTATGAATATAAAACTAACTTTACTCAAATATGTCCATGTTGTACATATAATATACTACACACTGATCAGCCATAACATTCAGACAGCATGGGCACCCTGACGGGTCTGCGGCTACGCAGCCCCATATGCAACAAACTGCGATGCTCTGTGCGTTCTGACACCTTTCTATCAGAACCACCATTAAGTTTTTCAGCAGTTTTAGCTACAGAAGCTCTTCTGTTGGATCGGACCACACGGGCCAGCCTTCGCTCCCCACACGTATCAATGACCCGGTTCACTGGTTTTCCTTCCTATGGCACCCACTTTGGGAACAACCACTTTAGATATTAAATTTAGAAAATAATTCTCAAAACTGACTTTTTTTAAAGCTATTTCCTTCTAGCTAATTCTCTATCAATTTTCAATAAATTCTAGTCTAAAAATCTTCAACAGAGAAAGCTAATTTTAAGATTTTCACCCATCTGAACCTGACTTGTTATCATATCGCGTCCTGTTTCTTGGGCCAGTTGTTAACGTCCCTCACTGTAGGTGATTCATTAAGTACCCCTATCTGTAGAAAATCTGTCTGTCACTGGCACATCCACTTACCGCTTTTGTGAAAGGTCTTGTTTTCACGCTGGGTGGACATCTGCCTCACTGTAGAGTTACACAAGGAGATATGCCATGCACATTTGCAATTTAATGGTATGAACTAAACTAAATTTAGACCCTTCAATGATCATTTTTAGATCCAGGTCTGTATCTGTCCACAGTTGGAGTTGAAATTGATATCAATCTATTTGTCCAAAGCCCACTTAATGTACTGTCTTATTAGTGGAGTATTGGTTGCAGGAGGAATTTGAGGTCTGTGAGATAATGAAGCTGGCGTTCATTCAATCCATTGTACTACTCAAAGTAGTAAATTGGGGCACTAGCAGAATGTGGGCAAGGATAAAAAGACAGGTACTATGGAGCAGGCTAGAACCAGCCATAATGTGCATCCTGGTTTTTCACCTTACAGCCTAGGTGCAGCCATCTCAGTGGGCCATGTGTCTGCATTCAGCAGGCTTTCACTGCTGACTAATCACAGGGCCTTTGGTTACTCACGGTGTAATTCACATATATTCACATATCAAATCAATCCCGCTGATCACATTCCAACAGGGCAATATCTCATGCACTTTCTTTCTGCGAATAAACACTCGTATCCAGATGCGTATCTACAGGGATGAAAGCTAAGTATGTTGTAGGTGGAGGTCTGTCTGTCATGTAAAAATTAATAACACAATTGTTCTATGCTGAAGCCTGCAGGTTCATCCAGGGCTTTAGCTCTGCAGAGCTGTTGAGGATTAACTCTAAACTCCAAAGACCTTAACCGTCAAATTCAATCCTCTGCGCCAGATTGCCTTTCTTAAACATATTTCGTCTTTAATGTGTTTTTTTTTTTCAGCATCCATAAATCAGGTGGTGTAATCTGTAATCTGTCTCCTCTGAATTGCCTTTTTTTGTAGCAGACATGATTGATTTTTATCTGCTAGCAGTCCAAAGGGGCCATGGATTATTCTTACTTAGGGCTTCCTCTGTTCCTCAGCATTCGCCTTTTGCAAGAGAACGAAGCAGCCAGGGTCATTTTAAACATCCGCTTTCAGCTTCTCACCGCGACAGACACTGCATTTCTTTTGCATCGATCAAGCATCAACACGGCATTGGCTAAAATGTTAATGAGCTTGTGTGTTTAATAACAGTAACAGGAAACTCTCTCCGTGAGAAAATATTAAACTTGATTACATCACCGTCAGGCATAAGTTCTTTAGAGAGGGTGTTGCACAGCCAAAATATACTTCTCAATAGCTGCTGGGAATCTCAGTCAGGGGTAAAGGAGTGGGAAGAAATTGCTCTGACTGGAGAGGCAAATGTATTATCAGGTGCCACAGCAAAAATGAATTGATTGAATAGATGGAGGAGTGGTTGAGGGCCTCTGATCACAGTGATTCATGGTACATGTGGGCGCTCTGTATTGAGTCACTGGCGGCAGCAGCAATTGGAATGAAAGACTGCAAGCCGAATTAGCCATTGCTTTGCTTTACGCATGCACACACAAATGTATCAGTAATTTTGTGCAAACTGTTAGTCGCAAACAATTATTGTTTGTTTCAAAGTCCCTGGATTTGAATAAGACTAAAACAGCAAATGTCAGAACATATTTACAACCACTTTAGGGCTTGTCATTTGAACTCGAGTGCTCACCAAATAATCGCCAAAATGACTGAAAGTGTGCTTGTTGGTCCTCTTTGTTTTCTTACCAGTGAAAAGGTCACCTGGACCAGCTACAGGAAACAAAAGATGAAAGGTTTCCTACCTTTTTGTGAATATCAGAGATAAAGATTATAACAAAGAGTACAGTGAAATATTATTTGTTTTGTTTGTTTTTTTTTAGTCGAGGGACTGTAGCAGACATGAGGCATCATTACTAGTGCATTTTAGTTAGCATCAGCTTCCATCAAGACAATCATGCAACAGTAAAGATGATCTACCAAAATCTGTCATTCACTCTTCTCTACCTTCACTGATAGGCCAAGCAAAAGAAGTGGAAGAAACTGATATGGAAACCCCAAAGGTAGGATATAACTCAACAAGCAAAAGACACTCCACACATGAGCAGTGACATTATATGGCAGCTTAGACCTGCTTCATGTCATCAGAGCAAAGGATAAATAATAGCTTGTGGCACATTATACCATCCTTCATCCTCTGCATATACTCCTCCATTTTGTTGAACAAAAGTATGTTCTTAGTCATCATTAGTTGTAAAAAGCCCTGCAAGTGATTCATCACATCTGACAATGCCATGCTCGCACACACCAAAAGAGGGAGCTGTTTCAGTATGGTGTACTGTATATAAATCAAACAAATGCATCTAGTTCGTCTCCACTTCCTCTTGTGCTCAGATTTCACAGTGTGTGAGATCTGGGAACAAAACTGCTGTAGCATCATTTACCGAAACACTGTCAGCATTGTCCACTGCAGGAACACCACAGAGTTAGAGGTGGGGACACTATAGCATATTGGTTCCAATATGGCCTTTCTGCAGTATAAAATATAACTCCTCAAAGCAGCCTTGCTGCAAGGACAAGACTGTAGAGAAACTGGTAAAACTCCCTGATGTGATGGGAGTTGAAAATGTCAACAAAAAATTGGCGCTCCACTGATTTTGCAAGATCCGTTTTACTGGTTGAGAGAGGTCCTACGCAGCACGTGAAAACAATCATATAATGTGTTCTGTGGCTCTGGAGGAGCTTATCATTGCTTAGAAAATAACACTGATGATGTCATGATGACCAGCCCACAGACTACACATTTTATTTAACTTATTACTTGGAAAGCCTGTGCTAGACAATGGATTTATGGAGTTTGGAAGACGTGGACGTTCACCAGGCAGGGAGGGTCTAACAGAAGATGTTATAGAGTTGCAATATGGGAAATGTAGGATACATTGTTTTCTGAGCTTGGCACACAAACCAGGGATGAAAATCCAGGATATCTCAGCCTCTGCCCCATTGATTCTGACCTTTCTTGTTCTAGTCTGTGTCTATTGAGTCCGCCAACCTAACAGAAATGCAATTTAATACCTGGAGTTCCCCTTTAAGCACTGAATACAAATGTTATTTTCTTGTCCAGGTTATACATTTTGCTCATTACTTAAAGATGCACAAAAGCATTTTATGAAATGTACTTCATTATATGTGGACAGAAACAGTCCTCACATATTGCATTTCAGTATTTTTATGAGTTTTAGAAGTGCGCTTTTGTTTTTAAACACCCCATTGACACTGTAAAGTACAGAGTAGTAATGTAAGAATATGGCATTTCATTTACTGTACTTGTAGTACTTACAGATTTTTGCCGTGGCTGCAAAGTAACAGTACAGATGACTAAGGAAAGTGTATTCACGTTCTTTAACTTGGATTATTCGCGCCAACTGTATTTTGTCTGAACGGTAAGAGGGCATTGTATGAAGTCATTTTAGTAATTGGTTTAAACTACTCTTAAAAGTGGGGGGTAAAACATGACTAAGAATGGTAGGGGGGTGGATTGAAAACAATGCAATTGATTTAAAAAAAAAAGACATGCTAAGCTCAAATGTTTAGAAAAGAAACATTTGCTCATATTAGCTGGACAGGTTGTGCTCCCCTCTGGCGTGCTGACAGACATGACTTGTTGGTTTGAGAATAGATAGATGCCCTCACTTCCTATGAGGAATCTATAATATAAATCTTTTATCAATCAGTTTTTTCAAGGCACTTTGGTAGTGATGGTGTCAGGTTCAGAAGTTTATGCACCCTTCTAAATCTTAGGGACGGGAATCAATCAATCGGTCCATCCCGCAGAATTTTAGTTACTGGCTGGATCCAGGATCTGGTGAGGAATAAAAGATCAGATGGCAGATACAATGTTCCAAAGTTGTGCATTTGTGTCCTGTTAATGCCAGGTTGGTAAATATCATTGAAAAGTATCCATTGGACTACCTGAGGAGTTATTACATTAAGGTTTGTTGTTATGCGAGGACGTTGGAGAACAATCTACCTCTCTGCAACATTTGACCTTGTCTATGTCATCCAGGGTTTCAGGTTTTCATCCACAGCGTAGGCTTGATGTGGGAAATCTCAGTGGTTCTTCATTGTGATTCATGACATTAGCTTTGCAGATTTCATCAGTGCAAAGTTGAGGTGTTTGAAAGTCTGAGGCCTTGCTGGGTGATTGTTGCTTTGTCATCGTGAGTGACGTGGATCATTTGTGAAGCTCGGAATAGCTCAAGTGCCGTCCTTGATGGCCTTGTGGGTGGCAATGGCATAGCAACCAGTGGTAAGCAAATGTAAAGTCAGTGTGTATGTGTGTGTGCTACTGTGGGGCTTAGTATTGTGTTTTCCATGCCTACATCTGTATGTCTGACTAAAAACAGCAGGCAAGGTCCGCATGTGGCCCTGAAGCAGCAGGCTGGGCTGCTCCCAGCTTCGATGATGGCAGGGTCGTCTCTGTGGCAACAGCCCTGACTGACTAGATGGAGGGATTGTCTGGGAGGGGTCAGTCAATATCCCTCCACACGATCCCTTATCCCATCACCACAATACAATCAGTGTCCTTAAAAATAGCTTTCCTCACTCTACCTTCAAGCCTTTGCCTTTGCTTCAGAGCACATAAGCGTGTCCAATCAGTGCCACTTAAATACCAGAGAAAAGTCGGACTACTACAGAATGGACATCATCCATGCAGCTGCTGTGTTTTTAATTAACTTGCCTTTTTAAATAAAGGTCAAGCAAAGGTTCCTCTGAGGACAGAGCATGAGGACACAGATGGGGTTATTCTTTCACCCGCGGTGGTTTGTGTGTGAGTGTTACCAACAGTGAACAACCCCTCAGCGACAGCACATCTGACCATGTTGGCTTCCACACCACAATATCTCACGCTCACTGATGATGAGGTCACGTGCAGCTATTTCATAATTGTGTGTGACGACTGAGCTGGCGTTGTGTGGTTATGTAATTAGGAACAATGTGGAAACCGCCAAAAATAAATAAATAAATACAAACAACACAGGGATTAATCTCTCAAAGAGCCTTCAATTCAGTGGGAAGAGGTTTTGCGTCAATTTCACTGCAGTTTCTTTTAAGTTGTTTTGTGTTTTTTTTTGGTCTCTTAATTAAAATTGTAAAAGTGACTCTTTGACATTTCCGTCCCTAGACGGCAGTGTCAGCAGTGCAGTGGTGCAGTAGCAGCTAAATTGTATACCATACACTACTTGCACGTGGACTAGATCTGGAGAGATCAGCTGAACCTGATCTCCCTGTGTTGTGACATCTTTTCTTTCTGAACATAGCGGCTGTGTATTTGAGGAGCTCAGGGTCATGGATGTGATGAGTCATTGATGTACTGCATAATAGCTACAGCTCCAGTTTTGGCTGGAAATACACGCAGACGTCTTGTGCCTTTATTTTTTTTTTGTAGGTAGCCAGTAGAGATACTGATGATCAGTGTGTTAATATGGATCAACTGATAATCACTTGTGATGAAACCTGTATTTGTCAATCACTCACTCAAAATACCAACACGGTGAAAGGGTTTTTGTTATTGTAGAATCTTATATAAAACAGTGAGGATTCCTGGAGTCAAATAAACATTTCACACCACTCCTTTTTAATTCTCTCTAATTAACAGTCTCTTCAAAGTTGTGCTCTAGCTTAAAGCTGCAGAGCCACTGCTAGCCAATGAAGCTTTAGTGTAGCAACAAGCATGATATCAAAGACATGAGTCTTTTTACTCAGTTTGTTAGCTTAAGCTTGCTGGCTAAAATGCTTTAGCTACTGTTCCACAGTGTTTAAACAGTGGTGCCTTGACCATGTGCACTGGGTGTTTATGATGAATGTTGGCATCAGCTAGGTAGCTAGCTGACAAGACTGGTGCGCAGTGTGTTTAACAACTGGTGTCTGTTAAACTAGCTTAAAAGTTTAAAAATAATATGTGCTAGGAAAAGATAAATAGCAGAGTCAAAATAATTAAATTTTATATAATCAGTTTTGATTCATTAACAGTATTAATTATTGATTTATTCAGTTTTTGACTTGGTAACCATTTACAACATTTTGTCAGTTTTGGGACTTTATCATTTTGTCTCAGTTATCAGCCAACTTCAAGTGCACATTCACAGCTAGGGAGGCACCGACTTGACTTTTTCTCTCTTGATGCAGATTCCAATGCCTGAACTTTGGGTATGTGCTGCATTGCTATACATATCCCCAAGAGTATCTGTAAATATGAGAACAGAAAGTGTCTTCAAACAATCTTGGCACGAATTTTAACAGGACATTAACAACAACTGGATATTTAAATTCAGTGGAGACCTAGTCTCTCTCAAGCCTAAACCTATTTTTTAGGTTAATAGAGATAATCCCAAGCTCCAGTTTCCACCACCTCCCTCTAGCTCTGATTTGTTTAGTAATATTAGAGTATTAGAGTGTGTGTGTGTGTGTGTGTGTGTGTGTGTTGGAGGTTTGTTGAAAAAGAATCCTCGGTCTATTTTCATCCTGCTTGCTGCAGCCGAAACAGGAAATGGAAGGCTTTTTTGAATGAGTGCTTTAATGTCGGCACGTGCTATACTTTGTTCTTTTATTCATGACGCACGTGACAGCCGCGCAGAAGGCCATCTGTATTTCTGTATTATCATTTAGTTTGACCCGATGTTGAATGTGATAGCTATCCCTCACAGTGTTGCTCGTTATTGCTCCCAAACATATTATGTCATTCATCCTCACTGTGATCATTCTGCTCCCTGGGCTGCCTTTATGTTTTAGTCAGTGTTGGTTGTCTGCATAGTGTCTGTTCTGTCCTCAGTGGGACGTCTGCTGCTGGTGCGTTTTCTGCATAATATTGAATTTCTCTGGCCTCCTACTGATCCGGTTTCTGCTGTGCATTGCTGTCCCATGTTTGCATTCATTTAGCTATGTCCTTACTGCTTCCGTGTTTTCACGGCCTACCTGTTGCCAGTGACAATGTTTATCAATCAAGTAAACCTGTACTACTCTACCCGGTCTGTGTTTAATCCACACCTCCTTCTCATTATATGACTGGTGTTTGGTTTATGTTTTTATCACTGATCTTATATGGTGTAAGGTGACCTTGAGTGCCATGAAATATGCCCTTAAATAAAATGCATTATTGGTATTATTAAAAAACATCAAGAAACGTTCGATTTAATGAAAGTTAGATTTAAGTAAATTGATTTCTGTCTCATTTTATTTATTTTCTGCTTGTTTTCTGCACCATATTTTTCATGATAGAATAGTTTATAGATAAACACTTTGTATATTTGCACACATCTACATACTGTACATTATATGCCTGTCCTTGCAGGCTGAGAATGCATTTTTGCTCTCTGGCTCCCCACTGTGGTTTTGAGGGTTTGGATAATCCAACATGGTCAGTACAACAACAAACAAACAGCCATCCGGTCACATGATCTCCCATTTCCCCTTTCGATCAGACAGTAGAGATCAACCTATGATGATTTATTCAACATGAATATGGAAACACTACGAGCATGATCCATACTGGGTTAGAGTAAGAAATGCACACCAGGCAGAATGGGAGCGTCAAACTCAGCACGGCATCCAATCCCACAAAGCAGTGTAGAGGGATTAATCCAGATTATTTGCCAATGCTATTCTTAGAAATAAATGAAAAATCTCTGTGCCAGATTAAAGCCTATAAAGGCTCGACTCACTCCGTGAAATTTGAGCTTGAACCTCTATTATTTTAGTATTTTCTAAAATACTTCTTCTCTAGTCGCAACCCAGAGAATAATGTATTTCATTTAGAATCCTACCTATAAAAGGCACATTGAACATAACATGTATTCAGGAAAGCTGAGTGCAAAGTTTTGTCTGACGCTGATGGGACGCTAGTGTATTTTACTAGAGCAGAACTCAGCTGAGATGTGCTCAGCAGGGGGCGTCAGTGAGAGCAAACATCTCCGAATCAGTGGTTGGCTCTTCTCTAGAGGAGCTGTCCATTCAGCACCACTCTGTAAACTGCTCCTTCTCAGCAGGCTGGATGGGAAGAGTCAAACTACAATCACACACAGATGAGAAACTGAAACTGGCACAAAATAAAGTAGGGCAGCCTTCAAATGCCACAAAACACTAAAATCTAACCAAATGTTTGTCTTATTGCATAAAGTCCACCTGTTAATAATCCAGCATTGTATTATTTGCGTTATGCTGACGTCCTCTTCCTTATGTGTTGGGTTATTAGCTAACCAAAATGCAATGGAGAATTAATTTAAGTGACTGTACGTAGTTCTTTGCTTTTAGGTATAACATGTATTCTCAATAATAATCTTTTGAAAAGTACAGCCATAGCACAAACGGCACATGTACTGTACTAGTATTCTTTGGTGGGTGCAGAAGTAAGGAAATGTTACAGTGACCCCTCTGGCTGCTTTGACACATTCTTTTTTTATAATGTAATGTTGATGGAAATGAGCGATGCGTGCTCCTTGAAGCAGCAGTTGCATTAGTAGAGGAAGCTGGGTTCAATATGAACTGCTCGTCCATTACAGAGCAGTCGGGGGGGCAGCTGATGTCTTGCTGCCTGAATTCTGCAGCCTTCCTGGATGTTCCCAGGAGTCATGGCCACCAATAATGTGATTTATACTAACATTATTAAGGGCAGCCATGGCTGCAGGTATTGTTTCCGTGTTTTTTGTTTCCATGAAAATGTTAGCAAGGTGGGCACCAGATGGACTCTGTGTGAGAGGACTTACTGTCCTCATGCCTGACTGAAGCTCAGGCCCACAGCGCTCACTGTTTCACCCTGGGAAAGGATTAGAGCGCTCTCATACCTTTTGTCCATTTTCCTCTCTCCACTTTTCTCTCCATGCAGTCCTACCAGATTCACAGTAGCCTGTGGGGAGAGACAATGCTGGCTAACAATATAGAGAGAGCGTCTCCTCCTGTGTTCTCTCCACTGCCCCATGGCAAATGGATGAATTATCCTCTTCTCTCTGGCAGTTTTTCATAATAAAAGTAATCAGATTATGGTCTGAGGTGCTTTTAAGAGTCAGCAGCTGACAGTGATTGATATGCTTGTTATAGATTGAGTCCTCTTCAGCCAAAGATACACATGTGCAAATATGCCACACAAAAAAAAACACATGCAGAAATGTAGATACAGAGTGCACCACAAACATAGACATTAGATTGTATTTGCTTTGGAATAATGGACTGATGCTGACTCAGTCACATTCATAAAGGCATGATTGATAGAAACCCCACATCCCCCTGAAAAAGAGCACCTACCAAGAAACGTGGCATCTAACAATCTGTCATGGCTGTCTGTTCCAAAAGGTCCTTTATATCAAAGTCCAGGGCTCCGATGCTCTCAGTAGATATGATTAGCAGCTTATTCAATCTATCCTACGCCGTTCTGCTCTACAAGGACTTGTTATAATTTGGAAAAAGATTGTACTGTTATAACTGGGGCAGGTGGTACTTTCCCTGGCATACTTGATCAGAAGTCTCTGGGGAATTGCTGTAACACAGATAAAGTCACAAGAGCATGCCACTGTACATGTCACCAAAGTCCAGGCGACAACTGAAAACTGTTTACTGGCCTCAGGTCTAAAACACGCCCTGAACCTGGCGTGGGGCTGGCTTGCTGTGATGGGAGCATGTGTACTCCCAGACCAAGAGCAAGAGTGCATCTGCATCATCTGTGTGCCATTATCTTTTCTGGTTGCTTGCCTCTCTCTATCAGTCACTCCTGCACTCACTCTATCCTGGCACCATCTGCATCCGAAAAAGACAGCGTGAGTGAGTGAGTGAGTGAATCTCAGTGACTCAGCAGCTCAATAACAATAATAATAAAACCTTTATATTGTGCAAAGTGTTTTACTGTATATTGCCATCACAAAACAAATAAAGTCAAACAACAAAAGGGTATCAGGGGCGGCTGTGACGTGGAGGGTTGAGCTGTTGAGCCTTTGCCCTGGGGATCGAGGTTCGAATCCAGCTCCATGGCCATATGTCATGTATGTAGCTGACATTCCGGAATTAGAGTTGTTATCTGACTTTCAATCCCGGGGTTTCGGGGCTCCTCCCGTCCACACCCCTAAATTTGCCCCCGGTTGTGCGTCTATCCTGACCTGTTCACCGGAGTTGGTCCCCGGTCACCATAGGAGGCTGAGGCATAGAAGCTCCCCTCGGAAGAAGGATGGCCGGATGGGTCAAAAGCAGAGGATACATTTCAAAGTGTATGTGTGTGTTTGAGCACTGTTCTCTGTGTATCATGATTGACATGATTGACCATTAAACGACCGAACCGAACGAATCAATTATAGGAATCAATGACCATCAACAGTTAAATAGATTAAATCAATCAGTTAAATAACATAAATGAGTGTAATTTGTAAGGTGCACGGCTTTAAGGAGATTAAACAAGAAGAATGTGCTGTACCCTGACCAAGTGCCTGTTGTCAAGTCAGCTATTGTTTATGACGACAGCTTCTATTAAAGTGGCTTTCTGACCAGAGTGCCATAAGAAAGAATCACCCTGGTACAGAATAAGACAATAAATGTGGAAATATGAAGAGAAATAAAATAATAAATATATTTGTAAATAAAGACAATTATTTTTCCTTTATTTATTTTGCTTTTCCCTTACTGATTTTGCTTTTCCTTGAAGGGCCAAGCTGTCAATCAACTGACTTTGTGTGGGCTTTCCTGCCCAGGCTGCGTAATCAATTCATGCACGCATGAATCCTGCTTTGGCAGGAGCTTCTTAGCACAGACAACAAGAAGTAGACGTGATGCAAGGGCTGGATGCCAACCGCCGTAAAATAAGGGAAAGGCAAAAGGAAAAGTAATTATTTGTCTTTATATGTCCACATTTATTTATGCTTTTTTTTATTTCTCTTTATATTTCCACATTTATTGTCGTTGTCTTTCTCAGATTTATAATCTTTGCGAGGGGATGAAGGGAAGAAATTAAACAACCGCTACTTGTCAGTGGACTAAAATAGCATAAAGGTTTTCTGTTACAAATATAGTTATAGTTATTGGTCTCAACCAGTAATACTTTCCTCGTAAAGCACATCTGCAATGATTTGGGAACAGATTTACCACTAAGAATACAGAATAATAATATAATAGTAACCTTTTAAACAACAGGTCACACAGAAGTAATCAAAATGGGGACTTATCACTTCTAGCCGTGGACTTTGTCAGCTGAAATGACAACTGCAGCCAACAGATTTTATCAGCTGTTGCCGGCTTGCATAGGCTAATTCTAAAGCTACACCGCCATGAATTGGCTGAAAATTGATTGATCTGATTGATATAATACTAAAAGACTGAGGCAGACGGAAACATAAGAAACATAACAGGAAACATAACAGTACGTAATATAGGTTTTCTCAAACCAAAGGAAGAGCAGACAGAGAATTGATATTGCTACTCAAATTTCTGCTAAAGTAGCATATTGGCTCCCACCAAATGGGTGCTCCAGTTCTGGCTTCAGGGTTTTTCTAATGTAACCATTAAACCCACTAAATAATGTAGTTAGCTTGGAAATAAAGCTAGGGTACTACAGTTGGGAGTAAGATAGTTAGTATGGCAAGATTTGCAGCTTACATTGGAACAGACAAGCACACAGTTTGATTCCTGACACTTTTGCTCTTATATTTTGGAAAAGCAGACCCTCCTATGTCGCTGTTATTAGAGACCCGTGCACACTGTTTCAGCGTGTGGAGAAATGTTGTGTTTGACCGACCTGCCGTGCCAGTCAATTAAACAAAATAAGACCATTGACAAAAGGCCTCATTTACATTTATACTGATGTTATTGCAGTTATAAAACACTTATAAACCAACTAAGCAAGCTGAGTCACCATGGTGTCCATCTGACTCATCATGTATGCAGAACACATACACAGCACACAGCTATGAACACGGGGAGTACCCCATAACACACGATGCATTAAGAGATTAGCAGGGCTAGCTGCTGACACTGATCAGGGCTGGAGTCCCATACAAGAGAAAACAATTACAGCCCCCCCCCCCACTTAATGCCCTTCTCATACTTAGCACGGCGGATGGGGGTGGGGGTGGGGGTCATTGCACAGAGGATGTTATGGCCAGAGGCTACAATCCTGCTCTAGTCCTCCGCACTGGGCCATCTAGACTCATATTGGAGAGAAATAGAGAAAGAGAGCCATCTAGGGTAGAGGACAGAGAGAAAAGGAGGGAGGGAGGGAGAAGGAGGAGGGTAGAGCTTCTGCGCCTGCTCACTGTGAGCACAGCAAGTGCAGCTTTCATCCGCAGCGGAGAATGAGAGCGAGACCGAGAGAGTTTCAGCGAGCAGACAGAGGCTTTGAGGGACAGTCTGAGAGCTTGATAGAAAGGACACAGTTAGAAAGGAACATTTGCAATTGCCAGCCCTCCTGCCTCTGCTGCATGCTGCAATTTGCGTTGTGAATATTGCAGTGCAGGTCACCTCCTTCTGTCTTGGGAAAACTAAAGAACCCCAGGGACGTGTGAATGTCTGGCACAATTGCTCAGCACTGCGGCACCTCGATACAAGCGAAGGAATGTAGCAGAAAGGTGGGCAAAGCCAAGGATCATCCTTCCAGACTTTGGTCCCCAACCATCCATTTGCCTCTGCATCCACTCCTCCCTTCTTCCCTCCGTGCATCTCTCCTGCTCTGTGTATGGGAGGTGAAGCTTTGGCAGGCTGTCAGTCAGCATGCAGCGGTGTGAACGGGCATCCCAGTGCCCACAACACGCTATGGACGTCAGGCACTCCTCACTGTACTAATGAAAGGCTTCAAGCTCGCCTGGTAAGGCTGAACAGAGAGCAGAGATTGCCTCTCTGTGTGTTATCTTCTGATTGTGTTTTGGAAATGTTACCTGTTTCTCTGCATGGCTTTAATCTATGCAAAGTCCAACCCAGCCAAGAAATAGATGTCTGTGACCATTTTCTGGTATTTTTCTGGACTGTTGCTGCGTTGACATATGTCATTCTAAGACTGTTCACTCTCTTTGCAAGGCTGGATGGACTGTGAAATATCTGTGCGTTTTTAAAAAGATTACATTAAACATATTTGTGTTGATCTGTCCATCTTCGCCTGTGCATTTCTTTACGGTTATGTCAAGCTCCAGAAAATGTACCAGCATGTAATAAGAGCTAGATCAGGGCGCTGTTAAAATGCGACCAGAGTGTCCAGTGCAGTAGTGTGGGCTGGTGTGTATTTGTCAGTGTGACTGTGGCGACCCTGCCGTGCTCCCCTCTGGCGGGCTCAGTGTGAGCGGAGCAGCTGAGGAGAAGCGCTCACGTGGCTGCCTGGAAAAGAGCCGGCACATGCTCCCTCCGTCACTCCCCGGCTTTCACTCTCGCCGTCTTCCTCGCTTGCCTTCACGTTCCCTCGCTGTCTCACGTGGACAAACAGGTCCCGCATACAGGTGGCCCTACTCTCACTTTCTTTTTCAAACTGTTTTGCTACAGTGCGTCCTCTCTGTGCACTTTTCCCTCCATCCTTCTCTCCTCTCTCCGCCCCTTGTGTTTGTTTATGCTCCTCCTCCTCTTGCCTGATATTTTTAGAGACGAATTACAGAGCACTGCAGAAGGGAAAAAAACCAGAGGGGGAGCAGTTTTGGCAACGTGCGTCCCGCTTCCTTCCTTATCACTTTCATGAGGGCCTCTTCTTTCCCCTAATGTTGCTGTCGCTCTTTCATTCTCTCTATATTTGTCTGTGTCCTTCTGTCATTTACATCCCTCTCTTCTTAAATTTTTTATACCTCTCAAATCTATCACTCAATCCTCCAGTCATTTTTTCTTTAGGCTGTGAATTGTAGCTTTGACATTTTCCTTCAGGGCTTCATACGATTAATCAGATTGAGTGCATAGTGTGTGTGTGTGTGTGTGTGTGTGTGTGTCAGACGTCGAGGGCCTCTTTATCATTCTGTAGCACAGAAACACTGTTAAACCTGAGTCTGTCGACACTTAATCTGTTTGCAGCACCCTGATAGACACAGCTTACTTTACCACTGAACAGCCATCTGTTAGCATCCCATAGTCTCCAATATATGGAGGCTCTCTGGCTGGCTAGCTCGGTATAGTTTGCATACCATGTTGTCATGATATAGAACAGCACGTACATATGTACATCTGTACTGTCTCCATCCTGTTGTTACAATATGAATGTGTTTGTAAAAAGGCGGTTTTAAACATGGAAAATGGTCCAAAGATTTCTATTCAGCTGTTTCTGTACACCTTGAAGGGGAAATAAATCAATGATACAATGATAATCAAAAGGATCCAGGTGAACTGGACTGTCGGTGCCTTTTTTATTAGCGATAAGATATTTGTTCTTACCATTGTATTGTCTGCTGAATGAGGTTAAGTTGATGATGATGGTGGAGTTCTGATTATTGTGTCGTGCATACAAAAATGCTTAGTGTGCATGGGCTTACAAGATACAAAAAAGCCAATCCAAAATGCAACACATGCAGCTTGAAATGATACAACATTCATAAATTATCATTAAGGCCTCTGTAATTCCAACCTACTAGGGAAACTGAACTAAAGTGACCGCCCTTAATATTACCATTATGGACAGACGTCTTTCTAACGCTGTGACAGGCTGACTTAAATGGTCATTGTTAGGACTTGCATCAGCAGTCAGGCTTTATTTTAATGTCTGTGTGAACATGATCTGTACATCTACTAAAATTGCATCAGAAGAAACCAAAGATAGAATAGTTGAGTCTGAGGGGGAAGCACGTGTCAGTGAGTTTTCAGGTTGGAAATCAGGCTGCCCTGTTGGGTATATGTTTGTCACAGTGCATGCTGTGATTGAGAGCCAGGTTGGGGGGATATTTTTGTAGCATTACTTACTTGTTGGAAGAGATAAGAAGATAGAGAGAGAGAAAGAATGCATGTGTGCATGCATGTGTGTGTGTGTGAGTGCGAGAGAGGGAGATTGCTCAGGATTTGGCAGTGGCCCCAGTGTGGGGATGTTTGCTCTTGATGTGACATTTGGTGTGACTTAAATCTGCACACAAATACACACACGTACACGCACATGCACTCAGGCACAGATGTGCACACACAGCCAACAGCAGCAGCTGTAGCAACAACAAGGCACTGACAGCAGGCTAGAGCTGGAGCTTACTCTCTGCACGTGGCACCATGGACAAGCCGGTTGTTGCTGCAGGACAGACTGTGAGTACAGACTTGCACACATAAATGCCTGTGTAAATCCCTAATTACCCTGAAACTTGTGTTGTTAGTTGTTCTGCTCCTTTATCTTATTGTTCGTTGCGAATCAGAACAGGCGGCTGTGGTGATTCATGTCCTGGTCACAGGGGGGTGGAGCAATGGAGTAGAACTCTGTAGAGAAGTCTTCCGTCAGTGAGACTGCAGGTCGTGTCTACACACACATATACATGTACTGTGTGCATACACGGTGAGTCGCGCCTACTCTCATGCACACAAACAGAACAGCAAAGACATCTGGGAACTTTCAGCATCCACCAACATACGCATGAATGCTTCAGATCCTCACATGCATACATGCAAACCACACCCTAAGGCGTGTACTATCCACTGCTGAGCCACTAATGTCTCTCTGGGCTATTTTAGACTGACTTGAACATTGTTGCTCCCAGGCATCTACACCACGAAGATTTGTTTAAATATGCAAAGTATTAGAGAGGGAGAAGTAAAGGACCTTCAGCATTAACTGGAGGTGAACTGCTGGTCCATCAGCTGGACCTCAAGATCTATTATGGTCATCAGAAGCGATGATTAAGCCCCATCTCTTAAGCAAAACTATTTGAATTTGCTTTAAAAACAAAATCATGAAATGTCCACAGCTAAGACTTTGTTAGGAATGGACTGGGAGGCTTGGAACCAACTGCAGTCTTATAGATAAAGCACTGCACCATCAGACTGGGTCACAATGGACTTACAAGTTCACAGCAGGGGCTTTGCAGCGAAGAGAAACCGCAGAATTGTTTCCCTCCTGGCCACAGCTTATTAACTCTCGCACTCTCTCACGCACTCTCGTCACCTTTTTCGTTCTTTTTTGTACTGCTGCATCCTTTCCCACAAGCCATTTGTCATCACTGATTACGCTCCATATTGTTGCCTGGCACACTCCTCTTCTTGCTACGAGTGTAACCTACTTTTTTTTTCTATTTTGGTGATGTGAGGGATTATGATTGATGATAAAAAGATTCATAAAGTCCCTGAAAGAAACAGAGATGCTTGCACAGCACTTAATGATAGAGGAATTGTGCCTAAATTGGCATTCTGTTTTCATGCTGACAAAGAAGGAAGACGAGGGAAGCTGGTCATGTTTGCTTTAATCCTACAGTAATTATAAAATGTTATGTATTTATAACTTAAGTAACTTTTAAAACATCAGTGATGCCTTGCTGAGGGAGGGAACGTCCTCGTTTCCATCAGTCTCTAGCAGCCTCATCATTAATGGACTGGAAGCTGCGCTCAGGGACAGACAGTCATGTGTACCCCTCCCTAATGGATGTCTGATGAAAAGATCGCATTAGCATTCCATACAATAGTTTCCCAAATGAAAACTGTCCAAACAATAAGGCCATTTTCCATTAAGCTTTTTAAAAGCACAATCAGAACCAGCTCCCCTCCTCCCTGTCTTGAATCCCTAACGCTACTGTACAGCAGCATAATAGCTTCCTGTATACCACAGTCTCCTTTTTAGTACTGTAAACTGTAATGGGTTTCTGTGTACATACAGGTGTCACATATGGGTAAGTGCGTTCATATGATTTATTCGTTATTTATGTGTATTTATTTGCTTTGTCAGTAACACTTTTGTACTTTATTTAGTTTACCTGTAGGCTGACGCAAACAGCAGGAGTAGCACTCCTCACTGTGTTTCATTATAACCTGCATAAACAGCTAAATGTGAAAGGTGGCATAACAGTTGAAAAAAGCATGAAATGACCTTTTCTCTTGCAGGTGTGTATATCTAAAAAAAATCTCATTATTTTACAAAAGAATACAAATAACTGCTTGTGAGTCACATTATACCATATTCTTTAATTGATTGATTATTCAACTAATTGTTTTTGTCTGTAAAATGTCAGAAAATAGTGAAAAGGGGCCAGTATAATTTCCTAGAGCCCAAATTTTTATTTGTTACTTTACTTGTTTTAGCCAACCAACAGCCCACATCCAACAATATACATACATATTAGACATCAAACTAAGTGTTATCTAATGTACACCTGGTAGATAGCTGCATAGGAATATTAAATTATGTACACTGTCAGCATTGCCTTTATTACTGTTTCTGTTTGAGAGTGACATTCTCTTTAAACAATTTCTTCATAGTTACCAGCAATGAGCAATAACACACTATCAGGGAAACAGAACCACTGTTCTTTGAGTGATCAAACACCTATAAATAGCTTGGAATAGTTGCACAAATGGAGCCCATACTGGGACCAGAGAGTTAAAGATAAAAGGCTTTATCAAAACAGGTGGCACAGATTCATGCCTTTGAGATAGATGGAAGCCTCCTATGTGGGATATTTTCTGGTAGAGACTGTCCAAAATGACTACTAAAGTCTCATCTGAAAAGTCAGAGATTTGAGATATTAGATATTTTCTCTATAAGATTTGTGGAATTTCTGGTATAAGACTGTAAAGTCTGGACCACGGGCTTGATGAATGACTCAATATTCAGACAATGGAGGTAGCAGGGACTTAGCTTGTGCCAGAATTGCATTCAGTAATAGAATCAACTGCAGCATGGTAGTTGCAACATGAAACTGAGTCAATTCCTCCTTCTTCAGTCATTCTCTAAGACGTGTTTGTCCAAGCATTGTAGCAACTTTTACTGGTGCGACATGTGTCACAAAATCTTTGTTTAAAGAAATCAAATCAAATTCCACAAATACTGTACACCTCCACACTTCTCTTTGTCTCTCTCTCGCTCCATCACTCACCCTCTCTCTGCCCACCGCTCGTTGTCACCCAGCCGGCTTCCTTCCGCCTATATATCCCCTGCAGATGGCAGTGACTGTGTCCCATCCCACTGGGACAACGTGTCCCAGAGGAGCTTAATCTGGTTGCCAGTTTCCTGTCCCCTCCTGCCCCTGTCTGACATCTCCACCGAGTCCTTGAATTACCTAACCGGGCCTGACTGTGCTCTTGAATTTAAATCAGTGTGTTTAATTATAGCTGCTTTTAAAACAGGTTCTTGTACCCAGAGGTGCAGTGGGTCACAGCTTAAATGAGAACCCAAAAATTGTTACAAGCCTGCCTATGTTAGGTTGCCACACATTGAGGACAATTAAGCATTTTAATTAAGCCTGGGACTAAATGCTAAAGTTATGCTCCGAGGATTGGATTTAAATAGTTTTAGGAAAGGTAATGGCATACACTGGATTCACTCTGTATTTGCTTGTTTTTGTACTATACTGACACACAACTATCAACACACAAAGTGTTGTGTCCTGATCTTTCAAACTATCTTCTTGCTATAAGTAAAATGGAGATATTAGCTGTCAGGGCCCCACTGACAACTCCTTTCACTCTGAACATGTTCGCAGCAAAGTGCACTCAAACTCCAGGGCTTTGTAGATAACTAATCGTGTGTGTTAATGCTTTATGCAACAGCGTCACCCCCATACACACAAACACACACCATCCTCCAGCTCTCTCTCTCTCTCTCTCTCTCTCTCTCTCCCTCCCTCTAGTTGGGAACACTTCAAGTGAGCGGTGCACATGAATGGCTTGACGGGCTGCCATGGTAACTGCACAGCCGAGACACAGTGAGGCTGACAGACATTTCCGACCCAGCCAGGCGTCACCACATCGACATTGCCATGACAACTCGGTAAACAGCACGCCTTCCTCTCAAAAAGATGGAGAAATGTGTTGGAGTCTTTACCATTTAAGGTGTGTCTGGCTTAAACCAACACCAGAATTAATTGGAGAAATGACACTGAAACTATTCAAGCCTGTCAGTCATCAGTGAATTAAGATGAATGGGTCAACAAGTAAGTGCCCATGGCTGCTCATTACGTACCACATCTCTGAGTGTGTGGTCAATTTGACTATCGGCATGTCCCCTGGATGCAACAACAATAACAGAGGTCCCATAAGTAGGTCATTTATTGGTTTGAGACTGGGCAGGCTTATCTGGGCACACAGTGGTCCAGCTCAGTGGACCAGCTCCCTTTGTTCCACAGCACGGCTCCGCTCAGCGCTCCCACAGAGGCAGCCAGCATTGCTGCAGCCACGGGGTCAAGTCTTTCCAACAGCACCGCTCAGGGCTCCGTTTGCTTCTTTCTAGGCATACAGAGGTGATTACTGACTGTGGTAATCTTTATGTATGTGTGAATGGATTACCTTGCAATTACCTTTTTTGGCACGCTCATCAGAAGTAAGCAGTGTAGGGTTAATGAGATGCCAGTCAAAACAGAACGAGCAATGGGAACGCTGTACACCTTATTTGTTTAGTTTGATAGTTTGATTTTAACAAGCAAATAGTACTGTAGCTGTCATCTTGCGAAAAGAAATATGTTTCTTGATTGCACATGGAAACACCAATTAGTTCATGAATGCTACAGTAAGTGTGTAATCCACCATAACATAAAGGATTTCAGCGTATGGGTGACATTTTCTTGCTAGAGCTGATTGGCTCGTTTGGATGTTTGACATTAGGCCTCATGCAACGTCCTCATAGGCTTTATATTACTTAATCAAGCAAACTAGTAGAATTATTTACATTTTCTGAAACACACACACATACTTTATGTATGTATAAATACTGTACTGTGCAAAATTTTTAAGCAGATGTGGAAAAAATGCTGTAAACTAAGAATGCTTTCAAAAATGGAAGTGTTAATAGTTTAGCATTTTTTCACACCTGCCTAAAACTTTTGCACATTACTGTATTACTCCTTCAAGCTCGGGTCCTCTACCAGAGGCCAGCTTGAGGGTCCTGCGCATCTTTTCTGGACAGAGATCTCGGATGTTGTTCCTGGAATCTGTTGGAGCCACTCTCCTAGTTTGGGGGTCACAGCCCCTGGTGTTCCGATTACCGTGGGGACCACTGTTGCCTTCACATTCCACATCTTCTCTAGCTCTTCTTTCAGCCCTTGGTATTTCTCGAGCTTCTCCTGTTCCTTCTTCCTGATGTTGTTGTCGCTTAGGATCGCTACATCTATCACTGCAGCCTTCTTCTGCTGTTTTTCCACCACGACTATGTCCGTTCGGTTCACCATCACTAGTTCGTCAGTCTGTGTCTGGATCCCACAGGATCACAGATGTTCCTGTACACTATGCCAGCCACTTGGTTATGGCGTTCCATGTGTGTCCTCCCTGCTAGCATCTTACACCCCGCGGTTATGTGCTGGATTGTCTCGGGAATCTTTTTACAGTCTGCACCTGGAGTCCTGTCTGGTGTGGTAGATCCCGGCCTCTAACGAAGCAATCAAGTTGAGTAGACTTTCAGCTTTAATTCAAGGGGGTTAACAAAAATACCACTTTAACCATTTAGGAATTACAGCCATTTTTACACATAGTCCCCCACTGCACACTGCACGTGGGGCAGACACAATTTGTCGGATATTAGCTGTTTTGCAATATTTGAATTTAGAGAAAACCAACTCCTTCACCCCCTGCAGTGAATGTACTTCCACATTCAAAATATTGTTTGGTCTCGTGCCTGATATGTATATTAAATATGTCGTAGTTGCATTTCTTTAACATTTAAACATTTTCACAAGCTAATGTGATTTACATTTACTTTTGCTGATCATGGACTGCCAGTCAATTTCTAGTTTTCAAAGGAAAGGAAGTTGATTTATGTGAGAGAGAGAGAGAGAGAGAGAGAGAGAGAGAGAGAGAGTGTACACCCACAAAGTGTGTTTATCACAAAGCCTGGTCTATCTTATTGTGTGATTTAGAGGGAGCTTCGAATGTAAAGTGACCTGAATGCCGGTGATGTCAGCCCCTTCATTCATGAAACACATGAATAATTGAGGAAGCGGCAGGCTCAGTGCACCAACACCAAGTAGAGGTGGAATGCAAAGTGAAAGCCATCTCTCTCCTCATTTGCTGTCTGTCTCTCACCCTCTCTCTCTCACCCTCTCTCTCTCTTTCTATCCGCTGGCACATTCTCCCTCGATCTCTTTCCATTTATTGTCAGTCTGCAGCCGCGAAAGTCTGTGAACGACGGGCTGAAATCGCGAGAGGAGAGCCTTGCTTGGATACCAGCGGATGCAGCAATCAGGCAGATGATCCGACGGCTGGGAGTCTGGGGGAGCAAAACAGGGGAATGGAAAAGTGCGGGTTGCTAGAGAGAACGGCAGCTTATCATCGTCAATTAGACAAAGGAGGAGAGAGTGAAGGAGAGGAAGAGAAAGGAAGAGACGGAGCCTGATCTCCAGCTTCAGTGTTTTCTCTCCGTCTGCCAGGAAACCACGTTCTTTTCATCTCCCCCTGCTCGCGTCTGCTTTCTCCTTCTCTTCCTCCCATGCTCCTGGCATGCTCCAGAACTCGTCCACCCTCCTCCCCTATATCCCTCATCCCTCTCTCTTCTCTCCTTCCCCCACCCTCCTCCTCCTCCTCCTCCTCCTCCAACTCCTCTCCTTCCCCCTATGCCTTATCCATGGCTCCCTCTGCGTGAATGAAGCCTTTTGAAAAGGGCCGATCGCCGTGGAGCGGCTCTCTGCATGGCTACGACCAGGTTAGTGCTGGGAACAACAGCCTCTCTACCTGCCTGCAATCAGGCAGAATTACACGGAGCCTGCATAATGATTAGTTTCCCTGCTTCACAAGATCAACATGTTCTATTTAGAAGGGGAGGCAGCTGCACTTCAGACCACCAGTGCCTCTTCTTTGGCAGGTGGTGTTAAGGACGATGTAAGCTGGTTATTAGGAGATCAGAGCTGACCGGGGAAGATCAGTGGCCCTAAGCCTGCTAAAGAAAATCTCCCTGCCTGCCTCTTCCCTTCTCTCTCTCTCTCCCTCCATTTATCTGTCCAGCTACCTTTTCTTCTTTTACACTGAGAGGGAAAGGAAAGTGCAGTGTGCAGTCCCCGGGATGATCCGCTGGATGAACAGCTCATTGCTGGGGGCTGACTACGAGGACATGGTGGTGTTTGAGTGTGTGACGGTGGCCAACGAGGGCTGCCACTGCCTTGAGGGCTGCTACGGCGAGGTGTTGAGGGACTGTGTCTTTCAGCAGGGGTATGGCGGTCCGTGTGCGTGTGCAGAGACTGGATGGGTGGGGTAGAGTGGGTTTGATTTTATAATATGTGCAGTTCTTGTTGAGGTGGTTTAGGTGCAGATATTAGTAGACGAGGTGTGTGATGTTGCTAAGTTTATCATTAAGCCAAAACGTAGTGAGCTGTAATGTTGTTCTGCTGTAGGTGGGCGTGTGGCGCCTGCCCATGTTTGTGTCTGCTTCTGTTTACTGTATGCGCATTCCTGTGTGTGCATGCGCAGTGGCTGCTGGTGAGCGTGGTGTTCCTCGTGGCCTTTTCAAACCAAGTGGAGCTGAAGGGCCACTGCCAGATGGGTATTTTCCAGGGTCAGCAAAACTGTGAAAACAAGCAGGGCCCTCAGAAAGGCCCGGAACTCTGTTCTATTGTGAAGCTGAACGATTGGACAGCTTGAGCCGTTTGGATTTAGAGCTTTAGAGCTTATTTAAAGAAAAGACTGTAACAAAGTGGCGCAAGCAGCATGTTTGTTTCTCTTTTATATATTTTTTTCTTTCACTCTAAGTGTAAGAACTTGACATATTTTTAATGACTCTGACACGTAGGGGTCCTGTCTGATCAACACCTTGACGTCAGTCGCCTGTCTGTCTGTGCAGAGCTCTGTAATGCAGATGAGTTCTGTCCTTGCGCCTCTGGGACCGATCCCTCTTGCACAGTGTGCAAATGAACATGCTGTGCTGTACAACATTTGAGATTTTAGTGTTTTTAATAATCAAGTAAGATGTTAACAATGCTAGATGCGGTACATTTTGGATTGTGATTTATCTGCCTGTGACCCCATTGTGGACCATAATGTTTTTCGTTTCGCTGAGCAAAACATTGCATCACTGTGTGACAAAAAGCACTTCAGTTACACTGTTTTCTATCAGGTTGATTTTCAAACTATGGCAATGTAGCACAAAGCATTGGTAGTATTCTTTAATATGCAAAATCATGTTTTATTTCTTTAAGTCTGTATTTATTATTTTTTATAGAATAATAATCAATTGACGTGGGAGTAATTGAGTCAATCAAAATATGTTGTATGTACAAATTGAAAAAAGAAACATTAAGTACAGAAAGGTATTATAAAATTTTAATATCCATACATTTGAATTATGGATGTTTGTGTCAAGAAGTCGATTAACCGATTAAATGTGTAAAAGCAAATTATGCATGGTCTGTCACTTTGCCTCCCTGCTGTATTTCCCGCTCAGACAGCATCTCTAACAGCAGAGCTGGTAAAGTATATTTAGTCCCACACTCTGAATATTTAAACCACTCTCTCTGTTCACCGTTGCCATAGCGATATTCATTCTAAGCTGAGCTTTGTTTGAGCTTTTTAGTGGTGTGGGCGGTGCTCCAAGCGGTATGGCTTTTTAATTGTTAAATTGTCAGCGCTCTCTCTATAGCATATCGATGAAGTCTTGACACCACTTAATCAATTGCAGGTCTATAACTCAGTAGCTCATGTGAGTTGTGCTGAAAACACCGGTTTTCATAAGTGAAACACACTTTCCCATCACTGACTCGAGCTCTATTCGATTCAAATAAGCATTTTTTAAATTGAAGAGAATAGCGTGTTACTTTTTTAGTGTTCGCCCCTGAGGCAGGTCTTTCTCCACGGCATCAAAAATGACTAGTGTGTCACATGTTAGACTGGTGCTGTGCAGGTTGCAACAGCTGTGTCTGTTATTCTGCAGCTGAAGAACTCATTGTGCTTTTTCATTTAATTCCCCGAGCATTACAGCCCAGGGAGAAAGCACCGGCAGGTACTCTAGCTTTATGTCAAACTCCCAGTGTTTCGTTTCAGGAAGCCATTACTAACAAAGCATCCATGATGGAAGCTTTTGTCTGCCCCTCTGCAGGCTAGCGTCAGCTGCATGTTCACTCTATCCACACCACCATGCTGGTTCAAAGATCAGACTGTTGTGTGAATGTGAATGACTGATATCGGGCTTAGTCATCCGTTTGCTGATGATGGAGCCGCGTCCCTATTGTTTGCTGCCGTGTATCTGGAAAGGCGAGGTGAGCCGTGAATTGCTCATCTGCTAAAAACAACAAGTGGGGGTTCCTGCGCCAGGGAAATCCTGTCACTTTCTGCGCCGTGGATGGAGAGTATGAGAGATGATCCTCGTGTTAATGTTTTGTTTTATGTAGCACTTTTTGCACTCCTTTGTATTTTTTCAGGCTTTGGGCTCAGGGCTTTGTTACCTAACCACACCTCCTAACCATAAAGTTTATTGCTCCTCAGGCTCAGGTAACCTTTAAAATCATCTTATTTACCACAATATAGCCATTTTTAAATCTATCTAATATTTTTTTAAGTCCCAACCCCTTTTGCCTAAGAGGCAAAACCACTGGTTAAACCTACATGGATACATAATAGTACAATCAAAAGAGTTTAGCTTTTTAGTTGTGTAATTAATGACCTAATTGGGCTTGGATCTAACCTCACACTAAACCTCAACCCCACCCAGTCTTGCACCTATCCTCCCTGACCTACAGTGTGTGTGTGAGGGAGTGTGAATGTGTGTGTGCTTCATGATGAAAGTTGACTTGAGACATCATTAACCAAGCCAGGATATCTCATGGGAACGAGCACCTCTGGCACATTGTACAAAGATGTTGTGTTTGTCTCTTTGAAACGGAGTAATATGTTTGCTCTTGTTTGTGTGGTGCACGTACATTGTTTGCAGGAGAACATGCGTTGGTGGTGGATGCAGTTACTTGAGAGTTGGGAACACAGTGTGTGCAGTATGTCTGTGTTATCAAGAATAACAGAGATATCGCTGATACGTCCATCTGTTGTATTTGAGTAAATCAGTACCAAGAGTAAACTGATGACCTTGCACAAGATATTGAGAATGGCCACAAGCAAAGAGACAGCATGTTTAACAAGATGATCACAGCATATGATAATGAAATGATCCTGGCAGGAGCTAACCCAGTTTATTAATGTGTTGTGCTGACCGAGCAGATCTGAGGCCCAGTGTAAGACATGGTTCAGTGATGTTAGACAAACAGAACCGGAGGGCTTCCACCAGCCAGCACCTGACATGTAGAGGATGTGTAAAGGATGTGGCCATAGTTCCCTCTTTTATGCTGTGCTACACACACATTATACTGTATGTATAGCAAGTGTGAAAGCAGCTAAAACAGCTCATGTTTCACCCTGTGATTATGGCCAGATCTGGACCGATGGGTAACTAAAGCCAAATACCAGACGTCCTTCATTACTACATTGTATTGTTCTGCTTAATTGTTACTGACACATCCAGTGCCTTTTGTCCCACATCAGTACTTTCAATTTTAACATCTCCAAAATACTACAGCCCTCTTTAGCTGTGTAAAATCAGGAGTCAAATCTAGTACTCTGATAACGTGACTTGCAGTGCAATCAAAAGATAATGTTCTTGATGTACCTCCTTTTGTGCTGATGTTTTATGGTGGAGGCAGGCCACCACACGTGAAATTTAGACCACCGCCACTTACATCATCATCATTAAAAATCAATACACTTAAATAAATCATTACCCTTCGAGGAAAAAGCACAGGTACTGTTTCACACAACAAATACCATGTATTTAATAAGCAATGTGGATGGTGTTTAGGACGCTATCTGTTAACAAAATTAATCGCCAGACAAGACTCAACAGGATCTGGATAGCCTATCACCTCTGCTAAACAATTTCATGGGGGAATCCCTTGCCTGGTTCACGTGTCTGCCGCAAATCGAGCAAATGGATATTTTTATATACACCAACCATACCGACTTGCCTAAGTACTGCATGTGTAGTAGACAGTGTCGTGGCTTAGACAGAGATTGTCATGCATGCTGAATATCATTATTCTCTGCTTTCTACCATCACAGTTAGCATTTGTACTCATACACAGACATTCACCAGAGATTTTTAGGTGTGTTATTTTTTATAAGATACATAGGTGCGCCTAGGGTGCAATAATAAAGGCAAAATAGGAACCTGAAGATTACAATTTATTACTGCAGCTCTGCAGTAAGGAGTCGTCTGGCACTCACCTGCCACCGAGGCACTGTGGCAGTAGTAGATGTTTGCTTCAAATAAAAAAAAAAAATAAATGTCTAATCATTAACGTCTTTCAAAAATATATTTTCCCGTAAATGTGCTCCTAATCAGGTCAGTAGGGACAGTGGTCAGTGCAGAGTACAGAGTGTACAGTACAGTCAAGATGGTTATGCACTGAGCAGCAGACTACTTGGTAATCATAGAAATTGATGTCAGAGGTACCGTAATATACCAGGCGTGCGTGCATTCTATATCCCCATGCATTAACCGGCTACTGGTCCAGCAGACCCTGACAGTCGCACAGACGCTGTCAACGCTGCCCTCAAGTCCCGATTGTAACAGTAGATCAGTAATTCATGGCCACTAACAGCGGCCATTGGCTGGCAGTGACGCAATGGCTTACATAACGCCATGTCAAGTAACTGTGCCTGGCAGGCATGGCTGCAACACAGATCACTTACAGAGCCTTTTGTTGGCTTCTGTCATTGTGAGGCTGAAGGCCTCTTGCTGAGCCACTGATGTGTGTGTGTGCATGTGTGTCTGTGTGTAAGAAAAGCGAGTGTCTAGTGCTGGAGGCTACCTGATAGGAACTTTGTGTACGATGGAAGTACAGGGACTACCTCTCTTAAGACAACAGTCCTCCTACTTGACTGGATATTTGTTAGTGGAGGTATTAAAGCAAATCCCCATGTTAAAGTCAACATGTATCTCGGTGTGAGATAATAGAGTGATACAGGCCTACTTTAACACCCGTGATGGTGCTTTCCACCTGGCCTTGTATCTCTGATCATTTAATCCTTGTTATGCCTTCCAGAGTGGCTTTGCTACAGCCATGGAAACCGTTTTAGCATTTCTTACGGGGTTTGAAATAAACCACTCAATAAATATCAGGGTCGAGACAATGTAAGCTGGATGGTTTGCCAGACTCCATACATTTCTCAATCAAATCAGATACAAACATATCGATTTCCTTGATGCTTTTAAAGTGCGGCATTAGTGTGAAAATTCTCCTGTCATGCGTGGTGGTGTCTTACTACATTTGTTTCCATCACGGCTGCTGTCGTTGTCGTTGTTGTTGTTGTTCTTGTTGGTTTCCCGTATTAGCATGGCTGTTATTAGCCAGGTTAGCACATGGTGCTTCAAGCCTGTTAAGCCTCAAGTGATGTAACCATGAGGAAACCGTGTATGTCCTGCGCTGCTGTCTACGCTGATCTGTGCGCTAACGGCACAACCTTGCGCGGTGTTTACATTGATATATTCAAGGAGCATTTGTATGATTTCCATGATGCACTTTGTAATTTTGAAGACTAGATTATACTGTATCTTATCATGGGTTGTAAGAATAAATAACATTGGAATGAATGTGTAGATGATTTTCTCATCCCTCTTTCTTTCTCCCCTCTTTTAGCACTGCCAGTAACTCAAACAAGAGCACGCCTGCCTGCTCACCAGTCCTGCGTAAACGCTCGCGCTCTCCGACACCACAGAGCCAGGAGGGTGAGAATATGGTCGAGAAGGGTTCAGACCACTCCTCTGACAAATCCCCCTCCACGCCAGAGCAGGTTGTCCAGAGAACATACTCCCTGCAGTCAGCAAGAAGCGGGGGGAAGAACTCCAAGGTGAGCAACCACGAGATGCTCTGTTTGTTTTTGTTTGTGCTTGAAACATGTCCTTGCTACCTGTACCTGGTTAGCCTCACCGTTTGAAGCATGGTACATATTTACCAGAGTTTAAAACAGATTTTCTATCAGCATTAAGACCACACTAGGTTCTCAGGTCTGTCAAGAACGCTCAGCAGCGCGTCCTTTCCGCTGAAAAGACTTGGTGCTGTGAAGAGAGATTCCCAGTAGAGAACAATCACACAGCACTTTGTGCGTCACATTTTCGCAGAATAGCTGTTGTGAAAGACTTCGCTGTGAGACACAAGGCGCCAATTTCACACACATGGATTAAGGTTAGACTGGCCATGGTAACGCTTAACACCTTTCTATGAAACTATGAGTTATCTCTGACCAAGAGCATAAACAGCACACGTTGTTAGATTCACTTTAATGCTAAAACAGACAGAAACAGAAGGCGCATGAGAGTTTATGTGAAACGGTTATACAACCTTCATGCCTACATACAGTAGGACTATAACACGTTATCTCTTTCTTGTGTAACATAGAAACAAAGCTGATAGACAACAGTGAGACGAGGCTTTTGTTTTATGTTTCATAGTGATTTTGTCATAGTGAGATCACGGTGACTTTGTGACACTGTAGTCGAGATGCTATGGCAACTCTTGCTGCCGCGTGTGCAGACATTCATAAGCTGTGACTGTATAAACACGTCACAGTTGGCCCGGCTGTATTCCGTGTTCCCAGTGTAATGACGTACTGATTGGATACACTGATATGTAACTAGTGACCCCCCTAGGAGAGATTGCACCCTCCTCTCCATTCCAGTCTTTCGTTTAATACATCCCATATACTCCCTAGTCTTTAACGTGCTCTTTCCTTTCCATAATCTACAATTTAATGGTAGGCAGGACAGTCCGATGTTGAAACATTGCCACTGCATCCTCCCCTGTCAGCACTGTAATGCAGCAGTGAACGCATGCTTTATCTAGTCAACGAATGGAATGAATTGTCTTTTAGTTGAGTTAGTTTAGTTTATTTACTCACGATTTGGGAGGGAGGGTTATTTCTCATCAACGCTAGAATTAGCGGTCAAAACTAGTGCTGTAATACAAGGACAAGGAAGTCTCATGCATCAGACAACTCTGACCTCAGATCAGTGCTTCAGCAGACCAATGAAACAGGGTCTGCAGTGCGCGCAGTTATAGTTAAAGCTTTAAATAAGATGCAGCTAACAAACGGCAAGTCCTGATCAAAGTACTGCAACATCAAAGACACTCGCATGAAGACATGCTAGCTTACCATACTAAAAACTCCACACCATATCCATCCTAAACAAGTGACGTGTTTGTTGTCTCAGTCAAGATAGTTTTGTTTCGGAGCGTTTTAGTTTAGTTACCTGTTAGATGGGAAATCACTGCGTCTTGTGGACAGATTTCCACAACACACTATGCATACAGCAGGACAGGCCATGAGGTGTAATATTTCCAAGATTAGCATTAGCATTTTTTCTCCTGATTCTAAGATTGTGTTTGCACAATCGAGAAATTGTTTGTTTGGGTTTAAAGGGTAGGTTCGCGTTTCTTTCAAGCCTGTCTTAAAACAAGGGTCAGGTGCCCATATGAGCACTGAATTAAGGCGATTCCTGTGTAAGTGGTGGGGGACAAAACAGACAGTCAACATTGTACAAAAATGTTTAGCTGAAGGTAGCATGAGGCAGTGTGAGGAAGACTTTGTCCCCGGTCACGTACATTGGATACGAATTAGGAAGTGATCTCTTGGTGGCCAGAATGAACAGGAGGAATTATTACAGCAGGCAAAAATGCTTTCAGTGTTCACATGAGCATGTAAGTTTTGTTTAAAGACGGCCTTAAATGTGAACCTGTCCGATAAAGAGCAAGTTGGAGAACTCATTGTCGTCGCCAGGTTTGCCGTGCTGTGTCTCCTGGTTACTGAACGGAGACAGCATTGATGTTGTTGCTTTTCCCATATGTCTTCAGCTCTTTGTCCGAACGGCGGTTGCTGCAACTGCTAATCGATAAGTTAGGCAGAGAACAGGGGTAGAGCCCTTGCATCTGTTGGCATCCTAAGCTCTCGCTGAAGAAGCCACAGGAATTGAGAGAAAAAGATTAAAACCAGAGGAGTTGTTCAGGTGCTGTCCTCCTAACCCCTCATCTGCATCTTCACAGCTGAACTCGGGGGTGGGTTCGAATCTCTCAGGTTACTTCGCAGAAGGAGCATGTGGCTGTAACGTTTTGTACGCTCAGCACTCGGTTTGAGCTTCCAAAACGTTAGAAAGAAGCCATGTCACCGTCGCCTTCATTTACCTTCGCATTCTGTGCTCATCTGTTTTAAGTCACTCGTCGTGTGTGTGTCTCTTTTTCTTTCGCCATTTTTTTGTCTCCACGACACAGTGTGCACGCCGTCTCTCTCTGCTGCTGCTGCCACATGCCATATGATAACGTGTGCCATCTGATAATGACTGTTCAGCTCTTCTGTTTGTACTTTCAGCTGTTTCTTCTTGCGGTTGATTTCTTTTTCTTTTCATTTTTCTATCTGATTTTTCTTTCTTCTTCTCCTGATTGCATGCTAGTCTCACAAGCGACTTTCCAAAGTAAGCATTACTCTTTTTTCTGTTCTTCAAATATCTCTGTGCCCACCTTCCCTCTGCCCCACCTCTTGTCTTGTGAGCTGCTCTGTGGAAATGTCCGAACCCTGTTTGCAATGCTTCACCCTGAACCCGGCTTGTTCCCGTGCACACTGCAACTGTTCCAGGCCCCATCTGCACCCACAATCATAGCAGATGGACATTTCTTAAAACAGACAACCCCGCACAATGGCACTCACTTCCTTTCCTCTCCTTTCTTCTCCTCTCCTGTCCCTTCCTTTCTTTTTTCTTTCTGGTGATATGCAATGTAGCAAATTCCTGTCAGATATTTCTATTAAACTTGGTATACATACTGTATCAGGATGTGCTCTTTTTTGCTATTCGAATGTAGAGAAATAAAAGAAAAAGAAGCAAATACACTCATTTATATTGGAGAAATGGAGCCTTATTTTTAAGATTTTCTCGGACTCCGAGAATGAACATGAAATTTTCTGGTGCAAATTTCTAATAAACAATGCAATTAATCATCTAAGCCCTTTTTATCTTTTCCTCTTCCTTTTCTCCGCTTTGGCCCGTCTCCCGTCCCTGCCTTTACAAACTTATCTTGTTGTTACATTTTGGTAATGAGAGCTTTATATCTGTCATGCTGTGTAACTGCCCAGCTGCAGAGGGATAAACTCTTAAATATCTTGCCAGCATCCCAGTCCAGAGCTCCAGGACTACATCATTATCTCTGTTGCCCCATGAGAGGATCCTTTCTGCTCTTTTTTTCTCGTACCATGAGCCCAAAATCCCCCTCCCCTTCCTGTGAATGTACCGCAGGCTGGCGTCACATTTTAGCCCATATTGTCACTTCATCCATCCAATTTGCTACTCATTAAATGTATTTAAGTGCTGAGAATATAGGGAGTCAGTATATAGGGTCTCATTTGTGTCGAAGTGACACAAGCAGAGGTGGGACAGCCAAACACAGGGAGACAATAAATGGGAGGTTGGTTGGTGGTTCTTTATTTGTCTGTTTTGCACATATACACACACAAATCCCAGTTGATTACATCACTTTTCATTTTGGTGCCATAGTCCACGCCCCCCAACCCTATTGCAATCCCCCCCCACGTGAGCCTTCCGTGGTCGGCAGTGGTCACGTGACCCCAGACATGAGGTCGTCCCGGCAACGTGAGCTTGATCACCCTAGCCCTAATGCAATCCAAATGAGAGAGTGCATTCAGCGAAACGGGCGCCATGCCTCTCTGCTGCGAGGGCAACAATAATCAATCAGGCGTCTCGTGTAACATACGAGCTACGTGGAGAATCAAATTAAGTAGGACAGTAACACTTTCCACATCAGACGTCTGAAGCTGTCGCACTGTAATGGCAGTTATGGGCTTCAGAGTTATTGAAGAGCCACAAACTCATTGGACCTCAGCCTCTTCTCTCTCATTTTCTATTTCTTTCTGTGTTTCATGTTGCTCACTGCTTTGGTTAACGTTTTGTTTTCTCTTAATTTTCTTTCAGTATGACAGACTAAACCTGATTAAAGTAAGCATTTCTTCTTGTTTTCATTTGACCCATTGACAATCCCCGCTGGCCCCCATTAAATCCCCCGGCCATCCACTTCCTCTGTAGCTGTGCGTTGTAGGATCCCCTTTGATAGTTTCAGTTCCTCGTGTCCTTTCCCATGCTTTCCATCCCCTGGATTAATGTGAAAGGACAGTGATTTCTGAACTGTGTAAAATTGTTTGTAATCTCTTTGCATTGAAGATTCTGCATTATTTCAAGCCGTGGGGCTTAAAACCGTCACTTGCAATGAACTTTCTGTATTTGTACTTTTCTGAGTACAGTTCTGTTGATTGATTTTGTAATGTCAAGACAGCCATGGCAGTATTTTAAAGGTCCTCCTTACCATCATGAGACAGACAATTTTGGGCTTATTTCTCCCTCAAAATTCACTTTTTAATTTAGTGACAAATGTCCAAAACAAAGGTTTCACTTGTGGTTCTTATTCATTCTTATGAAGCAAAAAAGTTCACATCTCTGTAATCTACAGCCCCATATCAGGTGACATTCAAACCCAGGAATATTATTATAACTGTTCGATAGTTACACTCTCTCTCTCTCTCTCTCTCTCTCTCTCTCTCTCTCTCTCTCTCTCTCTCTCTCTCTCTCTCTCTCTCTC